>CABHPQ010139841.1:0-25298 GCA_902168405.1 Peromyscus aztecus | reverse complement strand
ACTTGCAGTAAAAGTGAACTAATGAATCAATCAACAACTAAAAAATTCAGACCACACAATTATGAATACATATTAGCCAGACTATGGTGCCACATGTCTTTAATCCCAGCACTTGGGAGGCAGAGGCAGGCAGATCTCAGTGAGTTTGAGGCCAGCCTGGGCTACAGAGCAAGTTCCAAGACAGCCAAGGGGACAGAGAGAAACACCCCACACACACACAAACACACACACATCCTACATCACATACAAATAAATAAATCAAATTTAAGTTGCTTTATGTAAGCAAATCTGATGGTTCATTTTCAGAAGTGTGGGTCCAAATACAGAAGAACAGAAAACAATACTTGACCCCTGATGGAGATCTAGCTGTTGCCCACCACACAAACTCTGTTAAAACTACTCTACCCAAACTAAAAATTCAGAGGGGAAAATTACTAACAGTCAAGCTTGCTACAAGCCACGTGCTTGATAAGCTTTAAAATAAATAGGACGAAGAGTGCAGAGATGAACCCACATGGTTTTTATTGAGAAAAAGACAAGCACTGGGGACAGGGAAAGATGAGACCCACATGACATGTAAGCCTTTACCTTCCTGACCATTCAGATTGTGAGAAAGGAAGGAAGGAAGGATCATGAACTCAGGGTTATATAGACTGCTCTCTGCCCCAATCAGCTCACCAGCCATTTGGGGCTGATCACAAAATAAACTGCCTCCTTCCACTACTGAGTCGACAGTGCTCTTACTAGGAAGTGAGGATCTTCGTTTCTCACACTATATATGTTCCAACCATTTTCCTGGCAGAATGACAGTCTACTGTGTATATATACCACATCTTCTTCATCCATTCATCTACTACCTGGCACCTATGCTGGTCTTGCATCTTTCTTGCCTGTTTTTAATTGGGTTGCCTTTTTATTATTGAGTTATAAGATTTCTTTGTACACTCTGGGTGCAAGTCTCTTATTGTATAGTTGGTTTTCAAGTGGTTTCGACCATTCTATAAACTGCTTTCTTTCTTTTTCTTTCTTTCTTTCTTTCTTCCTTCCTTCCTTCCTTCCTTCCTTCCTTTCTTTCTTTCTTTCTTTCTTTCTTTCTTTCTTTCTTTCTTTCTTTCTTTTTCTTTCTCTCTCTCTCTCTCTCTCTCTCTCTCTCTCTCTCTCTCTCTCTCTCTCTCTTTCTTTTTTAATAGCCTCCTTTACATCACAACAGTTTTTACTTTTGATGAATTCTAATTCATGTTTGTCACCCTCTTGCTTGTGGGTTGGTTTGTTTTTTGGTTGTTCTAAGGTCTTATTGTTTCCACAGCTTTTTGAGACTGAATTTATCGTTCTATACTCCTAACAGCAGCTCAGGGATGATGCAGTTTCTCTGCATCCCTGACATTTTGTTTTGCCATTAGTTTTAATTTTTAATTTATGTTGTTGAAAGTGTCAACTCTATTTTTAAACTTCTAGGACCATTTCCATCCACTTCTCTTGCTTCCCTCTACCACCTGGACCTAGGTAAAATGACCTGGTCTGCTTCTATGTCCCCACAATCTCTTATATCTATCACTGTTAAGTCAATTAACATATTATACTTTGTGCTTATATGCCCATTTCCACTTTATTTACTTTTAAGAAAAAGATTCACTTACAGCTATAATGTGAGTGGTCAGTTTTATTAAACAGTAAGAATATTTTGGCAAAGCACTGTATAAGGAACAGCTAACTTTTCCAATTTCATTTTATATTATTTTCTCACATCCTAGACATGATTTAATAAAAATGACTAATAATTGCTCTGGTCAACTTGTGGCTATCCAATAATCATGGTTATTACTCACTCATATCCTTAGAAAAGCTTTTAAAACCTTCACAGTCTTGCTTACAATTAAATGTGTATTTCCTAATAGGTTCCCATCTCCACCAAAGCAAGTATTGCTGATCCGTATTTACAGCCTGATGTGATTCACTAGGAATTAAAGAAATTTAAGGCTGATCTACAAAAATGACTTCTAGGTGAAAAGATGTTTGATTTTTTTTTTTTTTTTAATCCAGAGCCCTGGAATATAGGCAAATAAAAACCCATTTATTTATTTATTTATTTATTTATTTATTTATTTATTTGGCTATTTATTTATTTAGAGGCAAGGTCTCGCTATGTAGCCTTGGCTGGTCTGAATCTCACCTGAATCTCAGGCTGTCCTCAAACTCATAGAGATGCACCTGCTTCTGCCTGCCAAGTGCTGGGATTAAAGGTGTGCGCCACCAATGCCCAGCCACAACTTTTAAAAATGAATAAATGGACCTTCTTTTTTCCTTGTTAAAGGAAGTCTTAAGTTAAGAGAACATGATGAATACACATTTCAAGAGGCTTAAGTTATTATATCTAGCCAAACTCAGTTTTCAAAATTTTCTCAAATTATGGCAAACTTATTTCAAAATTATCTGAAATTATGGCAAAACCAAAACCGACAGACGTAAGATAGGCTACAGGAGAAAGTTCTGAGTATCCAATTAGGAGATATGCTCTTCATCAGACACAGTAGCATGAAGAGGACAACTAGTAACAATCAAACTAATTAGAAATCATTTTCCTTCCTTATCAGAGCCCAGCTGTTAGAGCTATCTCTAAAGAACAGATACCAGCATCTTAACATAGTGTCCATGCATGGAAGCTTTCAAGACAATTTGAGAAGTATCTGAGGTGGAGTCCACTCTCTTCTGTGAGCCCTCCACAGGGCAGCTGTAACTAATGGATTAATGCTAAAGCACTAGAAGAAATACACACTGAGTCCTGCACTGGAGAACAGGTTACACACAGTGTCCCCCATCAACAAGAACTGAACAGACAGGAACCCCTTGGAAAGGTATTATACAAAGGTAGTATTACTCTAGAGGGGTTTTTTGGGGGATGGGGTGGGGTGGGATGGGGGGAGCTAACTGTGCTTCAAGTTTGGGATCACCCACTCTTAAAACAAGTTAAATCTTTTAGTGGGAATATGATTGTTAGTTCACTTTTTAGACATACCAAATGCTTGTAAGCTCTAGCATTCACAGAAGTCGTTGAAAAACTTCATCCACCAACAGAGAACTAAAAATATAGAGAGATGATGTGTAATAATAAACAGTGAATATATACGAAAGTAAAAAGGAATTCACAGCACAGGCACAGCACAGGGAAAAGAGAAAAACAAACCAGCATTCCAGGCATAGGGAACTTATTGCAAAGTTAAATAAATATGAAAATATGTGGCATTGGGGAAGAAAATAATTTGAGTTTCTCAGAATTTACAAACCACTACACTTACACTCACACACACACACATACACACACAGTCCATGGCACAGAGCCCCTAAAGCCTCTGTGATTTCCTGAGATACAGTCTTTGAATGTCTATCTGTTCCTTTAAATCATGTGGGTAAACACAGTTTCCCTGTAAGAATCTCTACATCAAGAATATCCCTCCACACCCAAAATCTCTGATCTCAAAGTCATGCAGAGCATTTTTTTAAAGGTCTGCTATTATTTTTAAAAATAAAACAAGTATGATAGAAATTACATTATGATTCTGTGCACACAGTCACAGAGCCTTAAGAGACCTAAGAGATCATGTAGACCCCACACCCATTAGGTAAAGAAAACACAGTTGGGATTTAGATCCAACTGTGTTGACCATAGTTTTATTCCATTATATCTACACCCCCCAGTCCCAAAGCAATGCTTTAAAAAAGACTAAGGAAAAATGACACTGAGACCTTAAAACTTGAAAGTACTCTTCACTCATATAAGGCATTGAACTAATCACTAGCAGTGGACTCTGCCCACTACTGATAGATCTCTGGGATTTCCCTTAATAAAAGGGAATCAGTATCTAACAATAATAAGGAAAATTAACTACCTACAAAATTTTACTTGTATTTAACACAAATTTTCTGCTTCTTTTTTTGTGTACTTCTGGTCAGAAAGGTACACCATCCTTTACAGAACTCTAAACCATATAATATTCAGATGCTAAATATAATGGGGAAACCACACTTATAAATGAATAGCACTTTTTCCTCTCATTAAGGCAGGTTCTCTCAATCAAATCCAGGGCTCACCAATACAGCTAGTCTCCCTAGCCAGCTTGCTCTGCAGATGCTGTCTCTGCCTTCCAAGGCTGGAATTTCAGGTGGGCCATCATGCCTACCTGGCACTTATATGGTTCTGGAGATCTGAACTCAAGTCCTCATGGGGCTTTAACCACTGAGCAATCTTCCTAATCCCAAACAGGAAGATTGAAGAAAACAAGTAGTAAGAATGATTACAAATAAAGGTGAGGATACAATTTCATATCAATAAAAAGAATAATTTCAATATTATCAAAAGAGCCCTAGTAAGAATTTGCCTGAACAACCCTAACAAGTTAAAATAAAAATAGGTATAGTCAATAGATAGATATTCTTACATGTCAGTAATTATTCTTTTAGGTTTCAAGACAGGAATAGTGGAAACAGTCATGTGAATGAATCTCTAATCTATCCTACTACTATGGTTAGAAGATGGAAAAATGACTAAAAACTTTACAAAGTTGAAAACTGTTAGTTCTACACAAAATTTTTACAGAGTGAGTATATCTCAGCTAATATATAAGCTCATGTATCTAAGTGCTTGCACAGTAAACAGCATAGAGTACAATAACATTAGGAATTTTTTTTTAAAGTACATCTCTCTCTCTATGGTACTCAGACTGGCTTGATACAGTCAAGTAGGCTTCAGGCTCTCAATCTTCCTGCCCTGCCTTACCTACCCAGTACTGGGAGTGCAGGCCACACCTAGCCAAAGAGATATTTCTTAATAAGCTATAATAATTTAAAAATATGTCTTCATTTCTTTCCAATACTCTTAATTTTAGTTCTAAAAGTACAAACAGAAACTACATTCATAAGTAACCATTTTATTCTTCCTAATACATAAATTGTAATGTAAACTTATGAGATGACCATTTAAATGTAAAAGATTGTGTTTCACTTACTTGCTTCTTATTAAAAATATTAACTGCCAGCTCAACAAGCTGGCAAGAATGGCTAAGGAGCCTCTTTCCATATTACCTATTAATTATTTGTTAGAAAGTGAATACGACTCACAGACAGCAATCTTACAGTCTGTTGAGTTTCTTCAGTTCCAGATGGGTGCCCTTAAAAGAAGTACTGGAGGAAACTGTGGAACACACATCCAGTACTCTGCGGTTGCTCAAAAGTGAAACATAGGAAAATAGCAGAGAAAAATTTCCCCGCTATGTAAGAAGAGAAATGAGACAGTAGATGTCAAGTTCATGCTACTCAGCCACTTAAAACTGATGAAATGTGTTTCAACCAGAATGCTTTATCTTTTCATTTACTAGCAAATTAGACTTTATTTTTAAGATTCCTTTATATATATTTAAGAAATTACCTTCTCATATTTAAGAAACTACTTAACTTTTTACATACAGAAAACAGGAAGGACAAACAAAGCATTATGTACATGACCACAGATAAGCAGTCCCAGGGCTCCTTACTCTTAGAAATATTACACTCACTCTTCCCTAACTCTCGGTTAGAAAAACAGTGGAGAATGACGGAGGCTGTTAATGGGGTGAGAGCATTGTTTTCAATGGCCTTGGAGAACATTAGCACTTGCTACAGATGTTGGGAATAACTTGCAGCTGTTGCAGAGTGAGCCACTTACTGAAGTCACGGGAACAGTGAAGGAGAACTGCCTGGGCACTTTAAAGCATACAGTATGGGAGAAATGCTCAATTGGAAGACAGAGAATAGTATAAAACTCAACTGATCTTTAATTTTGAATCTCTCAGCATTGTTACATATTCCTTTAGTACACTCACCCATATATGGATGTGTTCAATTGTAACAGCTGTCATAAATATTACAGAAAATGAGAGAAACAACCGTCTTGGCTTTGAATCATTTCTGCCTTAGTTCAACTTAATTCAAAATACTTTCAGTGCTTCTCAGCTTTTTAACTAAGATCAAGTGTGGTATCAGAACACTTTATACATTTAGTATGTGCAAAACACCAGAACGAATTAAAAGGTGAATTAAGAACTCCCTCTTTTCTACAAAAGTATATAAAAGTGATACAGAAAAGAGAGCAGCAAATAACACATTACAATACTACAGGATTCAGTGAAACCACAGGATGTCACTGAGTATTCAAATGCTGTTCCTTGGGCTGAGCCTGACTTGTCTTACAAGCACTCTTAGCAACAGAGGTACATAATCTTTTGTCTAGCTAAAAACACAGAGTAACTCAATTTTCATAACAAGAAATCCAACCTACCATCTATCTTATTTCTAAAGTATGTGGAACATCCCTAAACTAATGGTACAGAATACTAATACTATAGGCTTTTGCCCAAAGCCCAGAGGAGGTAAGACTTTAAAAGGCATGCTTTAGGGGCATTCTAGCCTTCATTCCTTCAGGCATTCTTAGTCCCAAAACTAAGCTGGACTTTGAGGAGGCCTGGTCACAAAGTTCAGTCTCTCTATGAATGGATTTCATTGAACTGTACATTATGATTTAGAAGATAAATCACTAAAAATAACTACTAAACAAAAATTTCCATTTAACAGACTACCTTATACCCATGATATCCTACTACAGGAAGTGTGGAATCAACCCCAAGGATCACCTCATCTTAGAAATCTTCATTCTAGAGCTGTGACGTTTAAAAACACATTGTGGGAGTAACCAAGCAATGTCTGATTTGACTTAAGGCCTACTCTATGAGACAAAACCCATACCCAACACTGCTTGGGTGACCAAGAACTAGAGACTAGATAGTCCAGAGACAGGATAAAACCAAACACTACTGGTCTTAAAAAAAAATCAATAAAATGACTCCTAATATTCTGCTATACTGATAGATCAGTGCCATATCCAGTCATCAGAGAGGCTTCCTCCTGCAGCAGATGGGAACAGATGCAGAGACCCTTGGCCAGACATTACACAGAGAGAAAAATCTCTGGAACACACAGCTGTAAATGGAATGTCTCTATCAAATCCTTCCCTCAGAGCTTAAGGAACCCCACAGAAAGAGTGTAAGAATCAGGGGTTGTGGAGGAGGACACCAGAAGAACAGGCGCTCTGAATCAACTAAGCAAGGCACATGTGAACTCACAGAGACTGAAGTAGTAAACACAGGGCCTACCCAAGTCTGTACCAGGTCCTTTGTGTATCTATTATAGTTTTCAGCTTAGTTTTTTTTATTTTATTTTATTTTATTTTTTTATGGGACTTCTGAGTGTGTGAGTAAGTCTGATTCTGTGCCTGCTCTTGGGGCTCTTTTCCTTTTTTGGGGTTGCCTTGTCCAGCCTCGATGTGATGGGTTTTGTTTCATCTTATTATTTATATTTTATTTTGTCATGTTAGGTTGTTATTTCTTAGAAGCCTATTCTTTTCTAACAAGAGACAGAAAGGGACTGAATCTGGAGGGGAGGGGAGTTGGGGAGGAACTGAGAAGAGTAGGGGAAAGGGAAATTGTAATCAGGATAGATTCTTTTCAATAAAAGGAAAAAAAATCTAAAAATTGATAGAGCAAATGTGATCTATAAGCTCAATGCAATCTCCATCAAAATTCCAATGATAATTCTTCACAGGAAAAAAACAACCTTAAAATTCATATGAAAGCACAAGAGACCCCAGAGAGCCAAAGCAATCCTGAACAAAAAGAACACCGGAAGTTTCACTACACCTGATTCAAGTTCCACTAGAGAACCACAGCTACCAAACCATCATGGGACCACGGCCTGGAGTTTCAGGAAAGAGGCTGCACCAACACTGGACAAAGTAGACAGAGGCTAAGGGACAGAACTAGAGCTTCAGTAACTCTAAAATGTTGCAGTCACAGAGCCAAGTATCTTGGGCTGTCTTAGCCCCTATACGGCTATTTACTGCCCACCTCTGTATGTGACCTCAGATCCTTGCGACTACTTGGCAAATCCTTTTGTAATATATGAACAGACCTGTGATGGCCATTTTTGGTTGTCAACTTCACTACAACTGAAACTAATTAAAACCCCCAAATGGAGGGGCACACCTGTGAGGGATTTTTGCTTAATTGAAGTGAGAAGATCCACTTCTACTCTGGATCTTTGAGGCAGGAAGACACACCTTTAATCCAGGTCTTTGGAGGTGGTAAGATCCACCTCCACTCTAATTCCAGGCCTTCTGCTGGAAGCCTATACGAGGACACAGAAGAAGGAAGCTTTTGCTCTTTGCCTGCTTGTTCTTGCCTCACTAGCAAGCCCATTTCTTCACTGGTATTAGAGACTATCTACTTCTTCAGGATTTCAGTGTCTACTGAAGACCAGCTGAGACATCCAGCCTGTGGACTGAACAACTACAGGATTCTTAGACTTTCAGTTCATAGGCAGCCACTGTTAGATTAGCTGGACCACAGCCAGTAAGTCATTCTAATAAATACTCTTCATATATATATATATATATATATATATATATAGAGAGAGAGAGAGAGAGAGAGAGAGAGAGAGAGAGAAATCTAATTCTCTTGATTATCGATTCAAATCCTATTCACAAACTCAGGCAAATTTTTCACTAATAATAAAGAATAACACTTAATATTACCCACACAAAAGACACTATATCAGCTTACTAATGAAACATGGTAAGTTTAAATGATAAAATTCAGCTTTGGCCTTGAAAATTCATCAAAAGAAAGGAAAAAAAAAACAAATAATCATTCGATATAGAATACCTTATGTGGACAAAAACACAAATAAAGAAATTTCTATATATTCTGCTTTCCATGAGTATTTCAGTTCAGGACAGGTAGGTATTTGTACATGTTATAGGAACAGTTCTGAAATGCAGAGAACAGGGGTGGACTATACCTATAACTGAACCAGGTCATTTTTCAAAGAGATCAGTATAGTTCTTAAGATGCCTACATGTGAATGGTCAATAGCACTTCTGGAAATGTTTACACATTGACAGGAGTGGGTTTCCTTCCTCACACCAATCACATAACTAGATACAGCTCATCTGATCAGTAAAAGACAATGTGGTTGCTTTTTTGTACGTATCCTATAGTCACAATTAAAGGCTTTGGGGGCAGAGGAAGACAAACAGTGAGTAACAAAATGATTGCAGAGAGATGCTAAAGCTGTTACAGAGCCCAAAGGTGGACACCCCAACATTCTCAGTCATCTAGGTATACATTCTCTAGGCTTCCTGATCTCCACTTTCTTCGAACAGAAAACCTTTCCTCAGACAAATACCATTACAGCTAGGAAGATAACTTTATGGATCTTTGGAAAACAGGGTGAATGGGACTTGTCTATTGTTATGTGAATCTGGAATCAAATGAAATTACAGAATTAAAACAGGTACAAATATAAATGTTTATCCTCTACCAAAGTATGCATACCTATCAGGGACTAAAGGGGTCCAGCCCCTAATAGTCTCCTTTCCAGGGTCCGGGGAAGAATCTACCAACCAGCTGAGAATCTATTCTTAAGGTCGGCGAATCAGTCTACGCACGCAAGGTTTTTGGTCCATTCACTTTTTTATTCCCACTCTCGTCCCTTGCTTTACAGTTATATATCCCCAGAAATCACAATCCTCCCCTCCACCCAGGACACCCAGCCTGAATTTCCTCACGCAGTGATTGTCCACTATCAGGATCAAATGGAGGGGTGATAATAATCACAAAAAGGGGCAATAGTTGTTAATTACCATTTGCAACCCAAAGGGGAAGTGACTAATGAATTAACTAAAGGCTAAATACGGGTAATATCTAAGGAGAGGGATCTTATGTGCTCAACTATAATCCTAAACGTGATTAGTAGAAAATGTTAAGAATCTATAAGATGCTAGGTCAATGGGAGAAAATAAAACTGTCTTCTTTTTTCCTGTGGCTCCTATCTGTCCAAGCTATCTGCCGTTTTTCTGCAGAGTGGGGGAAAGTGTGCTCAGTCTCTAGGCAATCTGTGTGCCGGTAGATGCCTCTGGTGATAGTTAAGGGGAGATCTGGAACTGGAGGTAGGATTTGGGAGGCTTAATTGGCACATCCGCCAGGCCTTCTCAAACAGGTGGCCTGGCTGCTAAGTCTGTTCTTAGAGAGTACAGAGGTATCTCTGATAAGGTACTTTCCTCCATCCGGGGATGGACCTGGCCGGATGCTGCCAATAATGATAATTACAGGGAGGCTTGAACTGGGAGTTCTGGCTGAGCATAGCTGTTAGCACAGAAGGTTATCTAAATATTCCTAGAAGTGGTTAGGTAAGGAGTTAGAGGTCTATAAAGTTAGTAAGGCTGTAAGAAAGGAGGGTCTAAGCTAAATTGTGTAAAGCTATTACTTAATGTCCACCTGACCTAGGCGGTGTCCCTTGTGGAATTTGCCTTAGGTCAGGAGACTTGTATGTGGGCTGCTATCACTGTTAGTCCTTGAAAGTTGGGTGCCCATCTGGGCGTTGTTTCCTGTAGTCCTTGAAAGTGGCTAAGGGAGGTATCTGATTCCAGAGAAAGCCTTTCCTGAGGCTGTTCTCCAAACACCTGGAATGTGTATGTCCAGAGAGTGATCAGTCCACACTGTTAGTCCTTCTTAGGGAAAAAGTCAATTGGGAGAACTATGAAGGCACACATGATTTTCATAACAGAATACAGCTGATATATAACAAGCCAAGTAACACCAAAAACTCCTTGGGATTTGGTTTCCTCTGGAGGAATTCCCTGATTCCTCCAGGTAGTGACTTTGCTATAACCAGCTGAGTTCTTATGATATATTCCTGCGGCCCGCAGCACATACCATGCTGCTATGGCATAAAAACATATACAGCCTTCAAAATAACCTGAAGACTCTAAAATAAATGAAACATTTATTTTGTTAAGATTATTGAGATTTGGCTTATTATTTCTGAACAGTGAGAGTCCTCTTGAAACTTGAAAACGAAACAGCAAATTCCATTAAACTTACTATATAGTTACCTGTTGATTCAGACCATTGGTAAGAATTCTATATGTAACTCTCTAAGACTTCTAGAAAACATCTCTGATGACAAAAGAAGACTTTACAGACACCCGAGGGGGAAAATACCTAACAACTCCACACTCAAAAGTTTATGAACCTCAAAATTATGACTTTTACCCCAATGACACCGTTTTGAAAATCTATTCCATCATTTCTTGGTCTTCTGACTAAAACAAGCATAGAAAGATATTTCATGGAATTCTAAAGTCAGATCTACCAACTGTGGAGTTTACAATCACATTTTAGAAGGTTTTCTACAAAAAACACCAGTGATATGCCTTGTGCACATGCATGCAAGCACATACATACATACATACACACACACACACACACACACACACACACACACACACACACACTTTTTGAACAAAGCAATCTTAATCTTCCTCCCCATCTCCAAATTGTCTTTTAAAAAGTCGGGATGTGGTGGTCGGGATATGGTGGTACAACCTTTAATCCCAGCACTCAGGAAGCAGAAGCAGGTGGATCTCTAAGATTTTGAGGCCAATCTCACCTACAAAGTAAGTTCCAGGCCAACCAAGGCTACACAGTGGGACCCTGTCTCAAAAAAGACTTTATGACTCAGTACTGATAACAGGCAGATGATTCATACTTGGGCATAATGTTTTAGCACTAGTTCCTGGAGTGGCTTATTACTATAAAAGCTTTCCGACCACTTGCAAGAAAAGAAAGAACCACAGAGACTAACTGCTGCAGTACGGCTTTATAAAAGCATTCCACCCCCAATTCAGTGTGAGGTAGTGTTGGGTCAGGGAGCAAAATGCAAACACAAGACATCTTTAACTACAAAGGCCTTGCATATTTTCTTAGTAAAAGGCATGCCTAGAATTAGGAACGATTTATTTCAGCCTGGCGTACAGTTTGACAGTTTAAGAGTAAAAGGACCCAGTGAAAGATGATGGCTATATTATATAAAGAGCAGACATTTACAGCTTAGACTATTACTGTTGGTTGACAAATTCAACAGCACTCAACCTCCCTTACACTGCCCACTGCACACTGTGGACATTAGGAACAACTGTCAAACACTAGGAACAGATGCACAGTCTCTGGAGCTTGTCTGAAGCAGATGCAACACCTTACAAGGGAAAGGAGAGGCCAGAGTGGAGCTGGGAAATGAGCAGATGTCTTCCTGTTGGGCAATGACTTTGCTGCTGCTGCTGCTGCTGCTGCTGCTGCTGCTGCTGCTGCTGCTTTTCAGTAACATATGTGAGCCCGAATACGAAACGAATAAACTTGTTTTACCTCGCTACAGTTCAGGATTTTATTATGAAAATAAAGTCTCCCCTAAAACAGCTTTTAAATCTAACCTACATGGGTTAGAAGAGCCAAATATTCATATCCATTTTAAGGAAGGTCCAAATTCTAAAGAACACTTTTCCAGATACAAGTTCAGGGAAGAAAATTTAAATGGTGATTAACACAATTTTAAGTCTCAAATTGTTTCACCTTATTCACAGAGAAATACATTCTTTTCACTTGTTCAAGTGAAACACACAAGGTAAAAGAAAAGCAAACACACACCAGAAGCTGGGTACTTTCTAAACAAGCACTGATGTACCACAGAAAATGTAACGGGTCTCCCTATTATCTTAGAAAAACAAAAACTGAGTTCAAAGTCAGAAACGTTTACTTTAACAAGCATAAGGTTTAACAGCTTAAGAATAAAAGAAACAGAGAAATGGTGGCCATGCTGTGCCGGAGCAGGTCTTTTGGATGACTCTTGAACAGAGAATGCTGGTTCAGAGCTGGTGAGGCGGCTCAGCAGCTACAAGTCCAAGCCCGACAACCGGAGCCCCATCTCCTGGACCCACATGGTGCTAGGTGCCCTGACACCCACACGCACCAAAGCTCATGTGCCCCACCCCAAGAAGAAAACATAAAAATAAAAATGTAGTAATGTAATTGTAAAATTTTTAAAGAAAAATGTTAAAATATCTCAGCTTTGCATTTAAATAATTCTGTTTAGGAAATAATTTTCGCAGCAGCTTTAGAGTCTAAGTGTGTATAGTCAACCAAGCCTTATGCTGGTTTCATCCTTGGCAAACACAGTTGAGGAAACTCCTGAAGAAAAAGTCCCATTAAGAAAAAGTGATTGGTCAGAGAGAAATGGCTTTAGACACAATAATCCTTTTTCCACTTCCTTTAAACGTCAGAAAGACAGAACAACCTTTTCGGTTTTGCTTTTTTTCAAGCGGGAGAGTAAAGAGGGGGACCAATAGTTGGGGGGATGACGGGGAATTAAGTGAGCATAGAGCACTCAAGAGTATGGGAATGTTTACGTCCTAGCAGCGGGACAGTGTCACCCTCACTTGTATGACTATGTCCCCAAAACACGGATTGTTACATAGATTCACGTGGATTTAATTTCTATCTTTACAATGTTACTTATACTTAACTTACATAACTATTTTAGTCTTAGAGATGCAAAACTAAAATATGGCACTTCCGGATTTTCATTTTATGTTTCTATGTATGAATTTACTATCCATAAGTCAAGCTGGAGGAGAAATTCCTTCCTTTAGAAGTAAAAACTCCCTTCTAAATGCCTATGCAAGCAATCACACAGTTTATCATGAAATGCAAGTCTGATCTTGTCTTCCTTCTAAGAACCAAATTCTTGAAGCATAGCCCACAAGTTCCTTCGTGATTCTGCCATGTTTTTGATTTCCCAGAACCCCCTTGACATTCCACCCATTTTTCTGAGAGTCCTACTCATTTACACAGGCACCTCTCACAGCATGTGAAATGCCACACTGCCTCATATTCCCTCTCACATTCCTCATCCTTCTCCTACTAACTTGGGAAGTACTTTCTACACTTTCTGATACCTTCTCCTTCTTTGAAGTTAGCACACCCGGCACACCTCAGTGTATGAATCCCTACCTCGTGAGGCTGCTGGAAGGATTAGATGGACTGTCTTACACACAACAGTCAGGATGTGAATGCATCATAAACACTGAGTTTATGTGTAATCACACGGCATTCTGTGTCACATCTTTTTCTTACAGCTCCTGTCACGCTGTTGTAATTCTGGACTCATAAGCCACTTCCCCCACTATTACAAATTCCTTGAAAACCAAGATTTTGACTTACTTGCTTTTATATATGATATAGCAGCACAATGAAACAGCAAGTTTGGAGAAAATGTACTGAATGAATAGACAACAAAGCAAAATAGGATAAAATTTTATTAGGAAGGATCTGACTAACAGCAATTTATGTTACTCTTCATTTTCCCTTGAAAAACTGCTGAGCTATGCTACACCACAGTGTTTCTTTTGGAAATCTGGTAGATGCCTTCTAGACAGAACTTTTAAGATTTTCTATAGAAAAAGTAGGGAATATATTTTCTATTTTCTCCCACTGAAAGCACACAGAGGTTCACATTTTGCTTTGACTCTGGGAACATTCCAGAGCACTACTCATTACACTCTTGCTTAGTTCTAAAGAAACAGCCTCACTTAAATAACTAGAGTTGGTCTTTGGAACAGGAGTTATGCAGTACTGCTCGTTTGGGCAGAATGAACGTACTGGGGAGTTCCAGGGAGGTGCACATGGGGAGGAGGGGAGATGCTGGCTCTGGCTCACGCTCCTACTGTTTATTTATAGCTTATTAGTATGAGATTTGTTTTACTTGGCAAAAATACAAGATTGTGAATGACTAAGCGAGGAAGATGTAAGAGAATGCCTAAGCGTTAAAGCTCCAGAGCCGCATGACAACCTGTAACAACCTGTAAGTCAGTGCTACATCAACAGGTCCCCAGGTTCCCTGGGGGCTGCTGCACAGCGAGGCCACTGCAGACCTGCCAGCTTCCTGAGCTGCAGGCTTTACTACTGCTAGTCAAACAGTGATTAGCCAAAGAACTGATTTCTCTGTAGATACCTCCATTTACAAATGCTAAATCCACTAGTTAGAGCTAGATTTTCAGATTTCTCTGCATATACAATTCTTAATTTCTTTTTTAAAATATCACTAGCAAAAATAGTCAAAAGCAGTTTTAAAAGACAAGCCAAAAAATTATGTGCAGCAATCTGAAAAAGAAATAATTTGTCAATGATCACTTAGAATGATTCCTTCCTATCTTACTCTGATTTTCCTTCCTAGCACTTATCTCAAACTAATATTTTATTGCATATTCACTTATATATTTGTTTAGTATATATCTTTAGAATATAAACTCTAAAAATGCAAGCTCCCCTCCCCCACCAATAACTGTATATTTTGTTACAAGAACAGCCAGGAACACAAGAGCTAGTCAGTTAATACCTTGTTGGAAGAGTGACACAGTAAAACTGATCATAACTAACAGCTCTGAGGACAGCGGCACTCAGAGAGCTGTTAAAAACATACACATAAATAGCAATGACTCAAAAGAGCCACTTACAACTTGGATAAAGGTGTTTGAAAAATAAGACCAATTCTTCAGAAGATGTGAGGAAATAGACCTTTTGAGGGGGGAAAATTTATTATGCTCTGAGGCTTTCTCACATTTTCTCTTAAAGATGAATAAAAAAACTGATCAATAGTCAGAAATGGAGTGGAGACATTTCCCACTATAATCCAGTTTCCTGGAGATGCTTGTTCCAGAGTAAAATTAGTACTTATGTTGTAGTAGGTGGAAAATACCCTTTCCTGGGTTTACATGTTAAAACTAGGCATACAGCACACAAAACTCAAGTAAAAGAAATTTAAATGTTATTTCAACTAGGCACACTGCACATAATAAAATGGAAGTAAATTTTTAAATGTTATTTTGGTCTTCTTTGGTTGTAATAAACATTGACAGCTAATACCATATTCTCTTAGTCTAAGAAGAACGCAAACTTAATAAAAATGATAGTGGCTATCATATGACAAGGAACCATAAGCACACAGGAACTTGGTTGACCATGAAAAGCTTAGTCATTAGTCTCACATATTTTTTGTGTACATGTGTGCATATTCATGTGTATAGGGATGCATGTGTGCATATGTGTGTAGAGGCCAGAGGTCACTCTTGGGTGTCAATTCTCAGGTGCTATCCACTTTGTTTTTTAAGACAGTCTTTCACTGGCCAGGAACTCGCCAGCTGGACTAGTCTGATGGGCTAGTGAGCTCCTGGACCCACTGTCTCTGCCTCCTCTGCTAGGATTACCACACTCAGCATTTTTACATTGTCTCTAAAGATCAAACACAGAAACTTATTCTTGAACAGCAAGCATTTTACCAACTGAACTATCTCCACATCCCTATACTTTGCTAAAAAAATAAGCTTTATAACTTAAAGGCATGCCCTAAAGCCTCAGGCATAAGTGAAGCTGCTTCTTCAGAGCAGATGACTACTTTATAATATGAATTCAATTATCTTATTAACTTTTTAATCTTCTTAATAACCTGCGTACTCATCTGGATGATCTTATGACACATTAGTCATATGACTCGCATCTAATATTAGCATAAAAAGATCAGATGAAAGGCTGTAAAGTTTCTAATTATCAGCTGATGTCACTAAGTGCATTCAAATGGATGTGATGTAGCCGATCTGAAAAGTTCTAGGAACAGTTAGAACATGTGTCCACTGTCACTCAGCTGTCTGTAACCTAGATCTATAACTTCTGTAGACATGACATGTGTCCACTGTCACTCAGCTGTCTGTAATCTAGCTCTATAACTTCTGTAGACATGACATGTGTCCACTGTCACTCAGCTGTCTGTAACCGAGCTCTATAACTTCTGTAGACATGACATGTGTCGACTATCACTCAGCTGTCTGTAATCTAGCTCTATAAGTTATGTAGACATGTGAAATGGACATTGAATTAGAATAAGTGAAATAAATATTTAAAATAATTCTAAAATTGGCCCAGCAAGATGGTTCAGTGGGCATGGATACTTGCCACGAAACCTGACAGCCTGAATTCAGTCTCCAGGACCCACGGGGTAGAAGAATACCAACTCCCTCAAGCTGTTTGGAAAGATGTGTTCCTTACAAAGTTCTGCATCCCATTCCTCCAAATCCTGAAAAGGGGTAGATCTAAACTGTTTCAATCAAATGTTTATAAATCCAGCTATGTAATGGAGTACACCTTGAACACACTACTGTACCAGATCTTGCAGATTTAATACCATGCCAATTTTCAGTCTGTTGATGATAAGGAAAGAATATAATAAAAATGAATCTTTCTGGGGATTTGTGAGAGAAGAGGGACCATACAAGATTATTGCCAAATCTAATGGAAACAAATACTTCTGCCTTATCTTATTAACTTACAGGGTCTTTGTACAGGAGTCCTGCTTCAAAGGTCATTCCTCAAAACAGAGAAACAAACATGTATTGAATGTACCATGTTCAGAGCAGTGTCAGTATTGGATGTAGTGTTTTATTTCAATTTCTTAACCCAGAAGCGGTAACTATTATTATTACTGTATTAGCGGTGAGGACACTGGAACTTTGGACAGTATCTTCCCAGGGTTCTGCAGTTTGTAAGCATAATAATGCTGGTTAAAACTCAGATCTTTCTGACTTCATGTTACATGATTACCTACAAAAAAAATGCTGCATCAGCCCCTGCCAAGAATTACGTTTTTCCACTAAACCGAAAAGCACCAACCAATTCACAGTTGAATGGGAAACTTTCTTATTTCTCAACAAAACTGAACAATGCTATGCATTAAATCATATTCTGCTGTTTTCCTAGTCTTTAAGCTACTGTTCAGAGGGACTATATATAAATACATATTTTTAAAGATTCATTCTAAAGTTTGACTATGAAGCTCTTCTTTAACTAAGTTAAGAAAACAAAGCACTAATGGATCAGAGAGTAGCAGCCAGCTCCCACAAGAATCTTATTTTTAGTTTCTCTTACTTGACGAGCATTTCTTAACCCATATGTATTTGTCTAGTCTGGTTTCTAGAATTTTGGTTTGGCAGTATCCTCTGACCATTACACAGTTGCTGCAATTATCTACAGTGTATGTTATATTTCCAAAGTATATGTAAATAACACTTGGTTAGTTGAGTCTGAGGGTTGGACACTTGAGGTTGAGGGAGTTCAACCACAAGACATCCTTTTTATGAAGCTCCAGGAAACAGTGCAAACTTACCAAGCCAAAGACAATTGGCAGTCTGGTGTAAGCTTTTAAACGTGTCTTTGCTATAGTTCTTCTTTAAAAAAAAAAAAAAAAAGGTAGTGGACGAAAACACAGCATTGAACACCATACAATACTGGATTTCTACAAGCAAAAAGTAAACGTTGAGACACATGTTGCACATACTTAAAAATCAATGCAATGGCCAACAAGTTGTCTCAGCAGAAATGGTACTTGCTGCCATGCCCCACAATCTGAGTTTGATTCCCCAGAATTCAAACGATGAAAAGAGAGAACCAACTCCTGCACCACAGCATGCAGGTGTCCACACACAGAAACAGGGTCACACAAACACACACACACACACACACACACACACACACACACACTCACGATTTAAAATATAATATAAAGATTGACTCAAAATGGACCAAAATGTAAAATAGTAAACTACAAACGTTTTAGAAGAAAAGCGATATGACACCGTCTTTGTGAGTTAGAGTTGGCAATACTTTATGAAGCAGCAAGTGCACAATTCATAAACTAAAAAGACAACAAACTAGACTTCATCAAAATTGGGAATTTCTGCTCTTAAAAAATATTGAAAAGATTATAGATGTGAGTGCATGCATGTATGTGTGTATGCATAAATGTGTTCATGCATTTGTGGTATATGTGGTGTGAAAACACAAAATGTACAATTAAATTTAGTTTATCATTTATCAGCTATATCTTTAAAAGGCTAAATGTGTAACACTGTATAGCTATAAAACTTTACTATTAATTCTAATTATAAATGATGCTAAATAATAGATCTTTACTTTATGTTGTAATAGACAACTAAATTCAAATTAGTCACAGATTTTATTCTTAAAGAAAATTAGAATCTTCCAGTGGCATAGTTCCCTGGGATATTACAAAGGTTAATTAGCAGAAAAGTGATGGGATAAAAATTAAAGATGGACACCAAATATTCAAATATTCTTAATTACAATAGCATAAAATTAAATTTTTATTTACTTTGAAAAAGATACTAGCCATGTCAAATGGAATTTAAAAATATCATTTATAAGTAATAATTGATTCTGTAAGTTCTTATAAAGTTTCTATATCTAACAACTGGAACTTGGGAAAGATGAAAAAGATGAGTGAGAAAGAAAAGGGAAACAGCACTTTCCCAGGACCAGGTATTCCTGAAGACACAACAGAAGGAAGACACACTCTTCTATAACGATGTGTTAATGAAGGTATGCTATCATGCCTTGGAGAATAGTCCTGCTCCATGAACTGTGATATCATAGCTTTAGGTAAGGTGTTTTAGAGCAATCAGGAATTGGCCTAGCTGTTAAGACTCCAGAAAGATTCCCTGTACAGGTCGGCTAAGATTAATCAGTGTGTGCTGTCACAGCACGTCATATTTACCTTTTATCCCACAACTACCACATCGCATTATACTTAACTGCATGTATCTCATTCTCGAGATTACAGATACCTGAATGCAGAACTACGTGGTCCCGCATTTGTCATTCTGCTGTCGAGAGTTCAGTCTAACCCCAGTGTTCATACTGCAAGCTGCCACTCTACCAAGGCTCAACAACCTATTACTCTCCTAGTCTTACCCTCTCACTGGCCTAAACAACCACTTCAGATTCTGCCTCTCTTCAGGGCTCACTTATCTCCTCCAACATCTTCACACTCAGTTGATAACATCACATTGTATTTCACTGGGATAAGAGAAAGCATCAGAGATGCCTTCTCGTGTCTCCCTAGAGTGTAGCATCCCGTACTCTCCTACCCTCTCTCACCAGAGAAGAAGGGCAAGGCTGAGGGTGTAGTTCAGAAGCAGCTGACTTGCCTAGCTTAGGACAATACCTGGGCTGGGAGGGGAGCGTGAAGAGGAGGAGACCAAAAGAGACAAACTTTTAGAAAGGATCATTCTTCTACCTGTCTGAATTCTACCCTTTCTCAGAGATATGATCACTTCTACAACATTGTCTTTCCTACCTACTGATTCATTCTTCAGACACATACAGCTGGTAGCTACAGTTTTTAAAAAAAAACATATTTTTCTGTTTCCTTTTATCCTCTGATAGACAAATTCTTAGCAGTTACGCTGTTTTCACGACCTAATCCATCCCTGGTCTCTAACTTTCTCTTCCATCACTAAAGGCTCTGGTTAAAGGTATCAATGACTCTCCCATTAATAGACCCAGGACACACTCACTTTCATGTTTGTGACTCTCAACAGTATCTGAGAGTCAGCTACTTCCCTTAGAGTCTTCCCCTCTTGGCTTTCCAAGCTTGTGGCCTGTTCCCTTTCAGTCTCCTTGCTGGCTCCTCCTCTAAAATCAATTCTACCCCACCTCCGTACTATTGCTATACCTTTTTCCTAGGAGAGTCCATGTTCCGATTGATTTTGATGAGATAAGTTGATAATTCCTAAAATTTTTTTAAGCTGTTATCCACTCTTTAAGGCTTAGAGTCAGAGCTAATGGTCTTTGTATTGGACATATTCCCTTAAATGAGTCACCATTTATAGCAAACATATAATTTTGCCCACCCCAAAATTTTTAATTTCAGTACATGGTAGTCCTGTTGTACCCCAACTCTTATTGAAGCTCAAGGAAATTTTTATTAAAATTTGAAGAAAACCCCAGGACAAACAAACAAGCTGTAAATTTTGGTAGCTGCCTGAAAGTGGAAGCTAGAGCAGAGAAAAGGACATGTCATTTGAGTTAAACTGGCAAAGAGGTCACCCGCATGGTAGACAAGCAGCCACATGGTGAGGAGGGATTACTGGAGGGAGAAGGAAGCCTAGACTGTCAGGGAAAGCATGCTTAGAAGGGATAGAAAGAAGCAAGGAAGTTACACTTTTCTGAGTAAGTCAGACTTAACAAAGCTGCGTGAGTGCAGCTCTGTGAGTCTGTGTGCAAAACAGACTTAGCATAAAACCCCACTGTCAAACCACCCGAAGAGCCTTCCTTCCACTGGTCCTCTGCTTGACTTGTGCTTTCTTTCCAAGGCATTCTCCATGCAGTGAATTTACTTCAAGACACAGACGACTCTAGCTGAATTACCAAAAGCAGTCTACAATTTAAGTTGACAAGTTTTCTTAATTTTTTTAACGTAAGTGTTACACGGAAAATAAAATGTTAACATGGTCCTCTCCTTTTAGGACATCACAGATACACATTATGGATAAGCATCTGGAACTAATAAGTCTGAGGCTTAGTCATTCTGGAGGTTAAAGTGATACAAAAATCTTTGAAAAATAATCACCTCTGTCCACATTATTACCAAGGTTGGTCTCTCAAACATAAAACATAGAGATCTGAATAGAACATCCCTAAAGCAAAATGGTACTGAGCCTTGTAAAAATGCATTTGAATTCATTTATTTTGAAAGACTGATTTCTACAGTCAACGAGGCATAGATGGCCCTGATAAAAACGCTCAAGAGGCTGGCAGATAGCTCAGTCAGCGAAGAATTTGTTATGTAAGCATGAAGACCAGAGTTTGATCACCAGAACCATGGGTCAGTGGGTCAGTGGGGAGGATTGAGGAAGAGTTGGAGACGGGAAAAAGTATGATCAGAATATATTACATTAAAAAAAGTTTTCAATAATAAAAAAAGTTAGGCACTGTGGTATGTGCTTGTAATCCCAGCATGGGGTGGGGAGAAGAGGGGGTGGAGCAGACAAGAAGATCTCTGGGGCTCACTGGCCAGCCAGTTCAGCCTAATCAGTGAGTTCCAAGCAAGTGAAATAGCCTGTTTTAAAAAATACAGTGGACAGCACCTGAGGAACAACACCTACAGCTGACCTCTGACCTCTACACTCGTGCATACAATGTATGCGCACCAGCATCTATACATGTACCTCCTACATACATGAATATATACTAACAAACACAAATGCTCAAGAAGCTGCTCTATCACACATTTTCTATCACATTATGGTGATGGTAAAAATTAAAGATAGTATTAAACTGATGGATTGGCATCCAGTTCATTGATTTGTTCATTCACTTATTCCTACATACCTGGCATTGTGCTAAGTAGCGGGGACAGGAAGAAGACTAAGGCGGAGAGGTTTCTTGCCCTCAGTGTATTTACACACTAGCAGAGGCAACAGACATGAAGCCAAGAGTCACATAATCAATTAGGTAGATGTTAGGCTCCAACTTAGAGCTAAGTATCTCTCCTGCTGGATTCTGGTGGGGTATCCATATTATAGATGCTACAGTTCTTCAGACAGGATCGTTAAAGAGATTAGCAGCAGTGTGTGGAAATAAATTACACAATTAATAGACAAGATTTTTCAGGAAAAACCCTGAAATGTCAAGGTTTAACATTGCTGAAGGTGTGAAAAGTTAAACAACTAAGAGTCCAACCTGAACAAGTCGCTGCAAGTGGAGGGAGAGAATGAGTGACATGAGTGTTTCAGACTTAATCATGAATCACAGACATTTCCTATAACATAGTAATTGCTTCCTTCATAATTAAGTTTGTGACATAACCAAGAAGCCTGTACCAACTTCTATTGAGACATAAAATCATTTCACAAGCTACTCTGCTAGTTCCTAGCTCTTATATGAGGAAAAACTCAAAGACTATGTATAAATTTAATTAGAAACAGTTCTATCACCCTTTATATTTTAAAAACTTTTTCCTGTTATTAATACCCATTTCATTCATGACTTGGAAGACTTTTGATATCTCAGGAACACTTTAAACATTATTTTATTTTTTAATCTGGTTTTAATTCCATATACTCTTTTTCTTTGTAGTTCTACTACAAATAAACCAAAACTCTTCAACTTTCTCCATGCTTTGCTTTAAACATAAAAACATTCCTACAGATGAGGAACAAACATTGTGTTGACTTGATTAATTTTCTTCAGAACATCTGTCAAGTATAAAACAGAACTCTGCTCTTACATTTATAAGCACACAAACCAATCACATGGTCTCTGTCTGTAGGGAGAAAGTGCTTGCCTCGCACAGTCAAGTCCCTGAGGAGTCGCCACGCACACTCGCATGGGGATGGGCTTCTGTTCCCTTGAACTCTGCCCAGGCTATCATTTCTTCCACTCGGGGATGCCATATTTACCAAACACTCCATTTGATTTCTTTCACATTCTCTCTCACTTCTAGCATGAATTCTGTTCTGATTACCATGAATGTAATCACCATCACCAGTGATTTCTGTTTACAAAGCTAAATGGGATTTTAATTGCTCACTCTCAGGGAGACTTGTAACATCTGAGGCTGTTGACTACCTCTTCTTTGAACACTTCTTCCTTCACCTCCAAATATTAAACAAAATAAACAAGTTGATACTGTTTTCCCTTATCTACACTATACTCTTCTTCTCTTCCATTTCTCCTCCTGTGCTCACAATGATTCCTCATGTTTTCCTGCTTGCGCTGATTCTTCCTACACAATAATACATCATAGCAAGTGGCTTGGTTTTCCAAAAAGGCTTTGCCTCGGTCCTGTTCTTGTTGGAAATAAATCAAAGGAACTCTAATGTGTTTTGGACAAAGAGAGTAATAGAATGAAACTCCAAACTGATTGTTTTTAAAGATATAGAAATAAAAGCTTCAAAAAGGCAATGTAGGAAAATGATTAAGAACACAGACTCTGGAGTCAAACTCCTAGGTTAAATTCTGACTCTGCCACTTTCAAATTATGTTACAGTAACCCTCTGTGTGTCATTCCCTAATCTGTGAAATGGGACAATAATTTCATCATAGAAATAAGAACTAAAGGTTGATATATTGTGCACTGTAGGAGTATTAAATAAATCACAAAACTGGCAGCCATCACAAAATCAATTTTTTTAATACACAAGACTACCTTTTAACTTGATACTGTTTTTCAAAACTCTTAAAATGTATTAACTCCACCAGACTGAACTACTTTAGTAACATGTAAGAATTTAAAGCAATGTCACAGCCTTCTAAGCAGACAGTGTTCACATGTATTCAAACAGGAAAGTAGAAAAATAAAAACCACATTTCTAGAGCTAAACTGAAAATGTCAATACCCTCTAACTTTCTCACTTTACAGATAAAAAAGCTAAAGCTACGAGGGATTTGTGATTTGTCCAAAGTCACACAGGAAATAAATACCAGTAAGAGGCCCATTGGAAGCTAAACTGCAGTTCCTTATATTTTTCTTCATACAATCATGGGAAAAAGCAAGCATTCATTCTTAGATTATATCACTGTTTGGGGGGAAAAGTTATCATCATTGCAAAAACCTGAAATTTAATGCAAGGGAAACTGTCAAAATTTGATCTACCAACTATTAACCCCTACCATTAATCAGTGCAAATTAACTAATTAGTTAATATGTTTGTTCATTTTTAAGATAGGGTCTCATTATGCTGCCAAGTCTAGCCTCTAACTCATGATCTTCTTGTCTTATCCTTCTAAGTGCCTGAATTATAAGTGTGAGCTTCTCAGTGTACAATTATTTGTTTATTGATTTATTTACTTACTATTGATGGGGGGGGGTTGTTTTGTTTTATGAGACAGGGTCTCACTATGTACACCAGGCTGTCCTCTACCTCCTGAGGTAGCTGGGAACAAGTCTAAGCTAAGGCCAAATTTCACAATTAATAATAAATCTCTGTGTCATTATTTGGAGGCTGGAAGTCCAAACAAATCCAACAAGAAAGCCTGGTACACCCATCTTTCCCCAGACCCCACTCCTGGTATGAGTATGTGGGTGCTATACATACATGTGGGGGTGTGGAGGCCAGAGGTCTACATCAGGTGCCTTCCAGAATGGTTCTCCACCTTATTTTTGAGACAAGGTCTTTCACTGGACACAGAGCTTGCTAATTTGGCTATGGGCCAATAAGCTCAAGGTGTCCTCCTGTATCTGCTTCCCATTCCAGCACTGAGGTAACAGACACATGCCACCACGTCCAGTTTCTAAATGAATGCTGTGTACCTGGACTCAGGGTCCTAATGCTTATGCAGCAAGCATCTGACTAACTGATCATCTCTCTAGCCAGAAAACCTGTTCTTAAAGAGAAACTGCCCTAAGAGTTGAAATCCTTTCTCCAGATACAACTGACTTGCAAAGAAACCTCTATGGATGGCGTTTCAAAGTTCACTGGAATGACAGCTAAGGTCACAGCATTCCTCACCCTTCTCAGGTTTTCTTTTCCTGTT
>CABHPQ010139836.1:0-10424 GCA_902168405.1 Peromyscus aztecus | reverse complement strand
GCGTGTGCTACCACTGCCTATCCTAATTATCTAGTGGCCTTTCTGTTCTCTGACCCCAGATAAGTTTATTAGGGTACACAATATTTTGGGGAATATAATACCACCACAGCTGAGACCTCACATCTCAAACTGCAAGCAGGAAGCAGAGAGAAAACTGAGAATCCACAAATCTTTAAATTCTCAAAGCCATCCCCCAGGGACATACTTTCTCCAGGAAGGCCATATACTTAAACCTTCTTCAGCAGTACCACCAACTGGAGTATTCAAATGCCCAATACTATGGGAGTATTTCTCATTCAAACCACCACATTCCACCCCCTGGCCCCCATAGTCTTGTTACCATATAACATAATGCAAAAAGAATTTAGTTCAAGTTCAAAAATCCCCATCTTTCACAGTCATAACACTATTTAAAAGTCCAAAATCTCTTATGAGTCTCAGGATAGTATTTTACTCTAATGCCTTGTAAAATCAAAAAACAAATTACATACTTCCAAAACAGAACATTACAGAGTATACATTACCATTCCAAAAGGGAGGAATAAAGGCATCATAGTGAGAAAATGCTGGATAGAAGCAATATTGAAACCCAGAAGGGCTAATGTCAAGTATTGTAGCTCCATATCTGATGTCAAAGGGCTTAAATGGTTCTGCCTTTCCAGCTTTGCTGTCTGCAATCTGCCACCTACCTGGGTCCACAGCCCTCCTTGGCCAATATCCCATGGCTCTGGCATTCTGGCATGCACTGGGTCTCCAGTGCAACTCAGGCTTCATTTCCACAGCCTCACACAGTGGCCCCTCAGGCCCTCCATCCAGAGACTCCTTTGTCATATAGCTAGCCTTAGAAGCTCCCAGAAACCATGGAGGAAGATTCCATGACCCCTGACTTTCATGATTGTAAAGCAATCACCATGTGGATAACAATGACAAGTTTGCCTGTCAGCTTGGAATCCAGCCTGGTCCCCCTTGAATCATGTGTGCCCTTGTTTGTTGTTTCTTTCTAGGAGCAGAGGATTCCTTAGGCCTTTCTCTTTCATAAGTTGAAAGCTCAGCTGTGTTGGATCTTGCCTTAAGGTCATCTTTCCCTTTATTGCATTGAAAATAAGGCCTTTCCTTAATCTCTGTATTTCTTTCAGCACAAGCCTTAGCTGTAACATTAAATTTCCTAATGCTGTTTTTCTCTTCAAACTGCATTTTGTATCTCTCTCTTTCTGCCCCATTTGTACTTTTTCATTTTAGACCTGCATAACAGTGGTTACTAATAACCTTTTGGCACAGTCAGTATTGGCTGTCTTGAAATCTCTGCCAAAGAAATTAGTCCTAAATTTAGCTTCAGCAAGTCCTTAGGATACAGGTAGAAAGCAGCCATCTCCCCCTCTGCGCCCCCCCCCCCAAATATCACAGGAACATTTTCTAGCCTAGTTACTAATATTGTTCCTCTCTGAGACCTATTGAATAGGGGCCTCCACAGTCCACATAACTCTTAGTACTACTGTCTTCCAAGCTCCTGCTAGGAATCCCATTAAGTTCTAGTCTAGAGTTCAAAGCCTCCCACGTTATTCCAAAAACCAGCACTGTTAGGCCTTTGAGAGCAGTAGCCCACTCCCAGATATCAATTTCTGTGTTAGTTACTTTTCTATGGCTGTGATAAAGTATCATGACCAAGACATTTTATAAAAGGAAGGGCTTATATGTAGCTGGAAGTTTTTCTGTGTCCTGGGCTGCTGTCAGTTGGAACAAATCTCTCCCACTCACATCCCCCAAGTTAACACACAGAGGCTTATATTAATTATAACTGCTTGGCCATTTGCTCAGGCTTATTACTGACTAGCTCTTACACTTAAATTAGACCATAATTCTTATCTATATTTAGTCATGTGGCTTGGTACCTTTTTTTTAGTTATGCCTTGTCATCTTGCTTCCTCTGTGTCTGGCTGGTGACTCCTGACTCAGCCTTCCTCTTCCCAGAATTCTCCTCGTCTGCTTACTCCACCTGTACTTCCTGCCTGGCTACTGGCCAGTCATCATTTTATTTATCAACCAATCAGAGCAACATATATTCACAGCATACAGAACAATATTCCACAGCACTTCCCCTTTTCTGTCTAATCAAAAAGGAAAGTTTTAACTTAAATAGTAAAATTACATATAACAAAACAGTTATCAAGCAAGAATTACAGTTATAATATCTAGTCTATTTGTATTTGGCAAAATTAAAGAAAATATTTTGTCTATCCTATATTTGTGAGTCCAAGGTTTCATATCTACCTTATCTTATCATAACCAAGGAAAACTGTAATTACAACTACCTAGACTTCAACTACATCAAAGACCTCAGAAGGATATAATATTACCTAAGTAAGCAGGAAGGACATTGTAAGCAACTTCCAAAAATCTAGAAGGACAGAGACAGCTGGCTGCTTGGACAGTCACCCAAAGTTTTTCTGCAACATTGGGCTATCCATCTTTAGCCTATAGGCCTGGAGTTTTTCAGTCATTTTTTTCTTCTGTCCTATAGAATATCTGACCGTCTCCTCTGCGAAGCAGGAATCTGAAGGACCAGCTCATCTTGCAAAGTTCAGTGGTCACCTTCGTATGGGTCCTGCATGTCCATTTTATACTGTTAATATAATGTCATATTGTCAATCAGTTGAAGCAAGGGCACTTTTTTGCCCAGTGACTAACTTTTGCCATAAAGAAAGCATACTCCATGATGAGTTTTTTTTTTAATCCCCATCATCTTCCTTGAAGTATTTGGTGCTGCCAGGAGTAGATGTGTCTTATTGTCCAGAAAAGTCTAAGTTCTTAACACATTTTAAATGCCATATTTTGTAGGTCTTTGAAGTGTTTGAAGATTACCTACCTAATTGAAATATATCTATGTATACCTAGAAAATTTAACTAACATGACCATAAGTTTGACTATTGTAGAAGACTAATTATAATCTGTATTTAATTATACATTATAATTTTAAATGAGTTTCATAAACATAATACTTTAAACAAGAGTAGAAATATACATACAGTATAACAAAATTAACTTTAAATTTGCATCAATAAACTAAAATCCATAGCAATGTAAAACATTTCAAACAAGTTGTTGCTCTTTAAAAGTAGATTCAATAATCTACTCTTTTATCCTATCATATCTATATCCTATATTTCTATATCAAATCCCCCTTTCTGCTTTTAGGAAGAGATTGACTATGACCAATAACAATTTGTAACCAACAACCTAAACAAAGACAAACATCCATAATCCATTTTTTGGGGGAATATGGGCATAGTTTTCTAGCCTATTTCCTGCTGATAAAGGGTGCTGTATTATGGGGGATCCTGAGAAAATTAAGAATTATGGTCAAGCCTGACTGGAATAGTCTGTGATTTTGTATTCTCTGAGCCAGTTGCCTTGAAGCTGTTTTTGGATGTTGGATCATCTGAGCCTCTCGGGGTTTTTCTTGGTCAAACCATATTAGCCTGAAAGCAATCCATAGGTTCTCATCTTCTGTGGAAACAAAAGCAGAACCTCTTTTTTTTGTTTGTTTTTGTTTTTCGAGACAGAGTTTCTCTGTGTAGCTTTGCCCCTTTCCTGGAACTCGCTTGGGAGACCAGGATGGCCTCGAACTCACAGAGATCCGCCTGCCTCTGCCTCCCGAGTGCTGAGATTAAAGGCGTGCGCCACCACCGCCCGGCCAGAACCTCTTTTTTTTTTTAAAGCAGTGTATCCTTAGATATTAATTTTGAAATCGAGATACCTTTAAAATATATATATTGATTTAACTCAGCAGCTTTTACAATCAAATGTCTCTCTGCAGTTAAAAATCCCAAAGACAATATAATCCATACTCTGTGTGTGATTTCCATCTTTATGTGGCTTAACTTTTATATTTTACTGTCTCTTTAAAAGACTTTATTTTTAAAACTTTTTGTTATATAACTGTCTATATTCCCTTTTTTCTCTCTTTCAAGCCTACATATATTTTTATACATATTGTAAACCATTTAGAGGTTTATTTCACCTGAATCTTTTATTGTGAATCTATTGCTTTAAACTGCAGAGTGGTTAGAACAGAAGCAGCAGCCTTGGCTGTTGACTCCGCCCACCTCAGCTTTTTAACACGGCGGTGGTACGTTTACCATCAGCTCTGGGAGCCATGTGTACCACCAACTCTCAGAAGCAGTGGGTCTATGCCTCCATCAAAGCAGTGTGTAGCCCAGAAACTTTTTTTTTTTTTTTTTTTTTTTTTGGCCTGTATTAGCAAAAGCTAAATCCACCATGCAGCTTACTGAGCAGCTTGGAGATGCCTTTGTGTACCTTGGTGGGAATCTGCCATGCTGCATTCAAGCCCATATACCAAGTGCTATGAACCCGCCATACTATATAGCTCATGGCTTGTCTGAGACACAACTAGGAAGCTGTTTTTAGCTCCGTTTTAGAATCTCTTATTAAGTTCTCTCCAGTTTTAGGTGGAAACTCTTGCCCCATGTTGGGTGCCATTTGTAGCTGGGAGTTTTCCTGTGTCCCAGCCATCTGTCGGGACAAATCTCTTCCACTCGCATTCCCCAAGTAGACACACACTTACATGAACTTAAGGTTCTAGGAGATAATCATGGCAGGGAATCGTGGCAACAGGTGGCAGGTATGACAGCAGGAACAGCTCAGAGTTCACATCTCAAACCACAAGCAGGAAACTGGGAATGGTGTTAAGACTTCAAATTTTCAAAGCCTTCTCTTAGTAACAGACATGGCACATTTAAATCTCTTCAAACAGCACTGTCATCTGGGGACCAAGTATTCAAATATCAGAGGCTGTGGGGGACATTTCTCACTCAACCCCCCCCCCCATTACTGCTAATAGTTTTCATTGGATTGCTTTTACCTACACGTAGACTTACATAATTGGAACCAACCATATAAATAAAAGAATTTTGTATACACACACACACACACACACAAAGATTTTATTTTATTGATCTACTTTATTTGCAACAAATATGTAAATTATTTACTAATAACAATGTGATGAGCTATAGTTCATATGCCATGTAATTAGTTCAGTAATTCAGTGGTTTTTCAGTGTATGCAAAGATACATGTAGTCATTATAAATTGTGAAACATTTTTATCAGTTTATGCAACCTGTGCTTTTTGTTTTTGTTTCTTCTGAGGCAGGGTTTTTTTGTGTAGCCTTGGCTCTCCTGGAACTCACTCTGTAGACTGGGTTGGTCTCGAACTCACAGAGATCTTCTTGTCTCTGCCTCCTGAATCCTGGGATTAAAGATGTGCGTCACCATCGTATCTGCCAACACTTGGATTTGAGCAAACGCTCTTTTATTGTTGACTATACACATTTGCCTCTTGTGGACACGTCATATAAATGGAATTGTATGATATGTAGTTTTTTTGTGTCTGACTTCTTTCATTTAGCATTTTTCACATACACTATTTTTATTATAAAAAATGAATTTTAGTTATTTCCACTCCACTCCTCTCTCAACCCCTCCCAATTTCATGTCCTTTTTGGTTTTGTTTGTTTGTTTTTGTTTTGAAAAACTCACTGAGTCCTGTTAGTTGCTGCCATTGTGCACATGGGCCTTCCACTAGAGCATTGCCAACCTGGAAAATGGACTTTCTTATATCCAACAATAGCCAGTAGGAGTAGGACCTTGCGAGTTCCGCTCCCATCCATGCTGGAATTTTGACTGGCTTGATCTTGTGTGTATGTTATCACAGCTGCTGTGAGTTCTAATACCAGCAAAGTGATTCCTCAGCAGCAGGATGGATGAACTTGCCAGAGAGAGTGAGGGCAAACAGGCAAAAAACACAAGCTTTCTTCTTCCATGTCCTTTATGTAGGCTGGCACCAGAAGGTGTAGCCCAGATTTAGGGTGGGTCTTCTTGCCTCAAATGACCCAATCAAGAAAATCCTTCACAGGTGTGTCCAGCTGCTAGAGTTTTTTGTTGGTTCCCAATGCAGTTAAGTTGACAACCAAGATTAGCCATCACAGGAGGCATCCCATGCTTTGTACTGTGGTTTTGTTTTTTGTTTTTTGTTTTTTTTGTTTAATAACTCTTATCTTATGGGAGCAACGTTGTCTACTCAAGCAAGCCAATTATGTTTTAACTATCTTTTAAGGTTGTATTTTGAAATTAAGCTTATTAATTAAAGCTTTTCATAATACTTGGTTCACCTGTCTACTACTTGCTTCTTCCCTATCTTTTAAGGCTTAACCCTTTAGCCCTCAGTATCCCCTCTTTCTTTTCATGTTTGTCCTACTGTCCCTGCACTTTTTTTAAGATTATGAGATAGTAGGCTTCTCTATATGGCTTTTTATGCTTTCTTTTAAATTTATTATTGGATCTGATTTACTAAAACATTTGGGTTTTGTGCCTCTATTCATCAAGATTGTGAGTCTAATCTCTTTCTCGTGTGTGTGTGTGTGTGTGTGTGTGTGTGTGTGTGTGTGTGTACACATAGGACAGAGGCCAACTTGAATGTCTCCTAGATCACTTTCTCCACCTTATTTTTTTGAGACAGGGTCTTGGTCGCCAAATCTGCAGTGTGATTGGCTAGATTTGTTGGCCAGCAAGTCTTTAGGATCCTGGTGTCTCTAGTTAGTGTAGTACTCAGCTTCTTGAGTGGATGTTAGGGATCTGAACTCAGGCCCTCATGCTTACACAGCAAGAACTTTACATCACCCCAGCCCTTGCTTTGATTTTTGAGCTAGGATTTCACCCTGTAGCCCACACTAGCATGGTACTCCCTGTGTGACTCACGCTGACCTCAAACTTAGGCAGTTCTCTTGCCTGAGCCTCCTGAACTCTGGAATCTGCCCCTACATTAAGGCTTTTTTTTTTCTTTTTTTGTTTTTTTTTCGAGACAGGGTTTCTCTGTGTAGCTTTGCACCTTTCCTGGAACTCGCTTTGGAGACCAGGCTGACCTCGAACTCACAGAGATCCGCCTGGCTCTGCCTCCCCAGTGCTGAGATTAAAGGCGTGCGCCACCACCGCCCGGCTAATTAAGGCTTTTTTATTCTCATTTGATTTTGGTATTAAAACTATACTGGCTTTGTGAGTTAACTTGGGGATTGCTCCTTTTCATTCTTTCCTTAAAATTTATCTAAGATTAGTATTATTGGGGGTTAGAGAGATGGCTTACCAGTTAAAAGCACTGACTGTTCTTCCTAAGGACCCAGGTTTGGTTCCTAGCACCCACATGATAGTTGTGAGCTGTCTACAACTGTCTGCAACTCCAATTTCAGGGATCTAGTGCCCTTTTTGGTCCTCTGGGCACCAGGCACACACATGGTGTACAGACATTCATACAGACAAAATACACATACACATAAAAAATTTTAAAGTGTCAGTACTGTTTAAGAAGGTTCACTGGTAAAGCCATCTTAGTCTGCTCTTTTTCTCATTGGGAAGGTTTTAAATTATCCATATTAGGTTATTCATAGTTGCAAAGGTGCTCTTAATCTTTTAAAAACAATTATTACAGTGTGTGTGTGTGTGTGTGTGTGTGTGTGTGTGTGTGTGTGTTGCCAAGGCACATGTGTGGAGGTTTTGACAACTTGTGTGGACGCTCATTTCTATCCTTTCATCTTATAGGTTCTGGAGGTCAAACTCAGGTCATTAGACATGGCTGCAAGCACCTTTACCCACTGAGCCATGTTGCCAGCCCAGTATTTTTCTATTTCACTTTTATTGTTTGTAGAATATGTTTAACGTCAGGTTTTCAGTGTTTTCCTCTTAATTTTCCCTTAGGGCTTTTAACTTTAATGGATATTTTGAGTCAGGGTCTTAATGTAACTCAAACTAGCCTCAAGTTTGCTATGAAGATGACCTTGAACTTGTGGTCCTCCTGCCTCCACCTCTTCATTGTGCGAATTACAGGTGTGCTTATGTGGTGCTGAGGATTGCACTAAAGGCTTCATACGTGCTACTTGAACTCTCTGCCAGCTGAGCCATATCCCCAGTCACCTCTGTTAGGAATTTGTCCTTTGAAAATTCATTGAAACTCAAGAACTTTATAACCCCACAGATGATTTTTTTTATAATTACAATTTTTAATTAGCATAGGAAATAATTTTTATTGAGTATTTTAATACATACATGTCATTGTTTTTCACACATTCATATTCTCCATTACCCTCTTTTCCTCTCCCTTTTCTTCCAAATAGTCTTGATATATATATATGTGTGTGTGTGTATTATATGAATATATATATAACATATATTCACATATATATAAATAAAATTTATGTGTTTGTGGACGCTCATGCCACAGTGCACAGTGTGAGGGCCAAGGGACAGCTTATAGGAGTTGGTACTCTTCTTGTACCATGTGTGTCCTGGTCATTGAATTTGAGTTGTCAGGTTTAACAACAAGTGTCTTTGCCCATTGAGCTATCTTTCAGCTTTATAAAGTACTGCCAGTGTACCTTCAATTTGATGGTTGCAGGACCCTGCCCCTAAACACTGTGTTTTGAACCAAGGACCCCATGCATGTTGGTCAAGCATTCTCCTACTGAGCTACATTCTTCAGTAGTGCTTTTGTATATTTAGAAAAAAACATTTTCTGTCCGCATTCTACACATGATAGACAGCATGAGAAAACAAAATCAAACCCATAACCCTCTCTCATTCTACCCTCTCATTTGGCCTTTCTCCCTGTAGTTTTTTGGTAGATGGTACATGCTTGAAAGATAGTGCACCCTACAGTTGTAAGGTATGGTTCTTCGTAAACTATCAACTAGAATAAGTTGGCTAATCTTATTAGAATCTTTGCTGGTTTGGGATGGAAGGGTGTATTTTATCAGTTATTAGGAGAGGAATATTTAAAATATGCAATTTAATTACAGGCTTGCTCCCCCCCACACACCCGCCCCCAGAGTAAAGTCTGAACTTTTATTGGGTTTTTGTTTGTTTTGTTTAGAGATAGGGTCTCTCTCTCTCTCAGCCTTGGCTGTCCTAGAAATCTGTGAAGACCAGGGTGGCCTGGAACTCACAGAGATCCACCTGCCTTGAAGGGTTGAGATTAAAGGCATATACCACCATGCCCATATTTCATTAGGTAAATATGTATTTTGGGTTGTATTTTTCTGATAAATTGAAACCATTATAAAATACTCATCTCAGCTATTTTAATATTCTGTCTTAAAGTCTACTTTTTTTTTAACTAATATAATCATTCTTTCTTTCTTTTTTTTTTTTTTAGGGCAGGGTTTCTCTGTGTAGTTTTGGTGCCTGTCCTGGATATCACTCTGTAGACCAGGCTGGCCTCGAACTCACTCACAGAGATCCCCCTGGCCCTGCCTCCCGAGAGCTGGGATTAAAGGCGTGCGCCACTGATGCTCAGCTCCATTCCTACTTTCTTATTAGCATCTGCAATTTACATGTTCTCCTCTTAACTTGCTTGTGTCTTTATATTTAAAATGTTTCTCTTATAAATAGCATTTAGGTAGATCTTACCTTTTATTTATTCTGACAATCTTGGTCTTTCAGATCTTTTGTCCAGTACCCTCCCAATGGAGTCTACTGTTGTTATTCTTTTAGTTGTACTGTTCAGTATTTAATGTTGATAGCTGGATTCACACACACACACACCCATTTGTCTCTTTGGTGCTTTGTTCCTTTTCTCTCTTTGCTTTCTCATTTTTTGAAGTCTAATTCCAACATGTCTGTCATTTTGGAGTCTGGTTTCTTTTGCAGTCTTTTGCTTGTTGAGATAGATTATTCCTAAGTATCAGTTATACTCCCTGCCTTTGTGCATGCCCAGTGAGTTTGGAATGTTGTAGACACAGTGAGTGACATGGTCCTGCATGTGTTTGTTGTTTGCTGTTGGGGAATGTGAGTTTTTGTCTGTCATCAGTTACTATCCTTTCAAGGTTGGTGTTGCTTTTTCTTACTGCAAGGCTCGAAAGAAACCTTGAACATGGTCTTTTGGGGTCTCATTCAATTCCTGGGGTAGTCAACAAAACTTTGGAAGTTGGGCTAATTATACTCTGTCTCCAATGCTGTACCACTTCTGTTCAGTTCACACATCCTGAGCACTCTATTCCTGCATCCAGCTTGAACAGGCTCCAATTGGTGCTGGTGATGTAGTATCTCCAAGGACACTCGGTTTGATGGCGTGAACGTACAATATAGTGATTGTGTGCTTCACACTTTACAAATGATTTCTGTCTTCTGAGTTGTTCACAGAATAATTTTAGTGTATGAACCTGCAAATTGCTGTGCTTTTCTCAATGTATTTGAGCCATAACATGATGACCAGCTTTTCCAAAATGTTTCTTCTATATTTTGGAAAGAGTTACATGTACAGTAATTTGTTGTCCATCTGCCACTAAGTTAAAACACTTAAGGGTTTTTATGCTGATTGTGGTGTAATATTTTTGGCCTTTTTCAGTGTATGTGTGTGCG
>CABHPQ010139835.1:0-12126 GCA_902168405.1 Peromyscus aztecus | reverse complement strand
AAAAAAAAAGTCTTTATCGACACAGAGGGCAACAAAAACTTGTGATAAAAACTGATCTTGGGTCACCATATATCTAAGCTATGAATTAAATTTACATAGTCTGTGGCTAGAGAAAAGGTTCAGTGATCAAGACCATTTTCTATGAAAACATGAGACCTGCGTTTGGATCACAGCACCCACATAACAATTTAGGTTGGGTCTATGGTATGACTATAATTCCAGTATGTAGGATATAGTGACAGGAGGGTCCATGCAGCATGCTGGTTGCTAGCCTATCCCATAGAAGGTGTGAGTTCCAGGTTGAGAGAGAGAGAGAGAGAGAGAGAGAGAGAGAGAGAGAGAGAGAGAGAGAGAGAGAGAGAGAGAGAGAGAGACTACCTCAAAGGAATAAGGCAAGATGTAACAGAGGAAATCTGACACCCTTCTCTAGACTCCATGCATGTACAACTGTACAATATGTAAGTACCTCTCTCTCTCTCTCTCTCTCTCTCTCTCTCTCTCATACGAACTGAATTAATTAAAATTACATAAGCAACAATTAATTTTGATCTAACCACTGAAAAATAAGATATTGGAAAAGGGATAAAATTACAATGTTTGGTCATGTTAGGCCAGAGGCATATGAGAACTCAATTCTTGTCTCCATAGTAACCATTCATAGAATCAGAGGAAGATAAAGAGTTGATTCATACTGTTTTTAAGAAACATGGAAATAAAGCATCTGGGCAGGCAAGCTATGCAAACTGCATCTGGAGTAGGAAAATTAGGGCAGGAATGAATGGAGCTGGGCATTGACAATTTCTTTAATATGAACAAAACTGCATTACATACTTATAATAAAACATTAGCTATCACAGAAAAGTAAAAATGAACAAAAAAGAGCCCCCATACTCTACACATCCAAAGCCTAACATTATTAATCCATTGGTATCTTTTCTTTGGTATTCTTTTTATGTTCAACTTTATGCCACTGAAGTATGATCTATAATTCTATGTTTTACTTTCTTTAATGAAGACTTTTTTCATTCATATTTTCATGAATTGTGTTATTTTATAATCATGGCATTGTGTTATTTTATAATCAATATGATACTTTTATATCTAATAGTTTAGGTTTCCCTATTTAAGTAAGAATATTTTCTTTTCTTTCTTCCTTTTTTATTTCTTTCTTTCTTTTTTTTCTTTCTTTCTTTCTTTATTTAGAAACAGGGTTTCTCTATGTAATCCTGGCTGTCCTGGAACTCACTCTATAGACCAGACTGGCCTTTAACTCATAGAGACCTGCCTGCCTCTGCCTCCCAAGTACTGGGATTAAAGGCATGTGCTACCACCATCTGACTCAAATGTAAGAACATTTTCAAACCTAAAGATAAGTGGAAAGAATTATATAGTGGATATCACATATCTACCACATAGTTAACATTTTACTGTATTTATTTTCCATATGCCTACCAGTTTATCTATCCCTCTACTCAATCATTGATCCACTTTACATTCTTAGGTTTTTTCAAAATAAATTGTAGTTTGTAAATTTTATTCTAAACATGTCATCAGGTGTCCAATTAACCAGAGTTAATGTTTACAGTTCTTTTTTAAAGTATATTTTACACATAATGAGATGCAGAAATCTTCATTATATCATTTGATGAACTTGGACAAGCGCTTACTCCTGTGCAGATCAGCAATCATTAAGCCACGGCCCTTTCCTCCTAATCCATATCCCTAGTCTCCACATCCTCAGAGGCTGTCACTGTTCTGGTTTATAAAATCCATCCTAGTACTTTGCATAACTGAAATGCTATGAATATTCTTTGTTGTTATTTTGCTTTAGGCTTGTGGTTTGGGGATCTACGTGAAGCTTGTTTTATCGGTTACACTTCTGTTACTTGGTTTAGGTTGTTGGTTCCTTTTTAGCTTCTTCAGAGGATAAGAAAAATCACTGATTGATAGTTTCTTCTTTTTACTATAAGCAGGGAAGGCCTAGACTTCTGCAAAGGTCCCTCTCTTGTTGAATATTGTTTTGATATCATATATTTTCATAATAATCTATAATTATTATATTTTACTTTGTGGTTTTATTTTTGAGCATAGATTATTTTTAAACATGTTAATTTCCAAAGTTAACATTTTGTGCATGTTATATTACTAATATTTATGTCATCAAAAATATGCTCTGTGGGATTGCAAACTGGTGCATCCACTATGGAGATCAGTATGATGAATTCTCAAAAAGCTAAAAATAAGTCTACCATATGACACAGCTATACCACTCCTTGACACATGCCCAAAGGACTATATCCTAGTCCACAGATACTTGTCTGGCCATGTTCATTGTTGCTCTACTCAGAATAACTAAGAAATGGAAACAACTTAAATATCATTCAACCAATGAATAGATAATGACAATGTGGTGCATATATATATATATACATATGGAATATGTACACTATGATGTAATAATTATTGGCATATATATACATATACATATATATATATATAAATAAAATGGAATACTGTTCAGCTGTAAAGAAAAATGAAATAATGAACTTGGCAGGTAAATGGACTGAACTAGAAAAGATCACATTGTGTGAAGTGGCTAAGACCCAGAAAGACAGATGTCACATGTTCTCCCTCATTGGCAGCTCCTAACTCCAAATATTCAGATATGAATACATATCCTGATCCTGTAGTAATAGTAACTGCAGAAACCAGGAAAGTTAGTGGGTGCGTTGCCCGAGAGGGGAGTAACAGGATACATGTGGTTTGATCAGTGAAACAGAAAAGGGGGGCTCTGCAGGGAGTGGGAGGGAGGTAAATACAGAAGGAAGATGGAGGAGGGTAAAAGAGAATAGCAGGGTACAAGTGATTTTGTAAGGGAAGTGGAAAAGAGAGGCTTCTTAGGGTAAAGAGGTAAATACAGAAAGGGGGTAAAACAGCAACAACAATGTCTGAAAAGCCATAAGAAATCACAAGTTTAGTTTTCAGAGAAGCTTCCAAACTGACTTCCATAGTGACTCCCACCATGGTCACCTAGGCGTTCCTGGCCAGTGCTACTTGGTATTGCCTCAGTGACAGGCATTCTGACAAGGGTGAGAGGAAACCTCCCCATACTTCTGATTTGCATGTCCCTGGTGGCTGGGGATGCAGGACTCTCTCGTGGATCTATTGGTTATTTGCACTTGGTCTTTGGAGAAGCACTATTTCTCTGATTTACCCACTTATTGACAGTTATTTGGCTACCTTTCTGGATGTTTAAATTTTTTAGTTCTTTATACATTCTAGATATTAATCTCTAGTCAGATGTATAGGTAGCAAAGATATCTTCCTATTCTGACCACTGTTTCTTCATTTTGTTAACTGTTTCCTTTGCTGTGTAGAAGGTTTTAAATGTCATGCAAGTCCATTTGTCAGGTCTTGTAAATTGTTTCCTGGACAACTGGAGTGCTATTCAGAAATCCTTGCCTATGATTATGTTTGAACTGTTTCTGCCTTCCAGTTTCCGAGTTTCTCTCAAGCTCATGGATTGAGAAAATAATATGAAAATTGCAATACTATCAAAAGTGGCCTACAAATTGAGTGCAGTCACACCAAAATTCCAACGAAATATCCTCTCGAGTAGAAAACAGTCGTATGCTTCGGATGGAAGCACTGAAGACCTCACTCACATAGACAAAACAATCCTGATTAGAAACAGCAATGCTTGAGGTACCACAACTGATGTCAAATAATACAGAGAGTGAGAGGAATGGAAAGAACCCGTCCTGCTGGTGAAGCAGCCTCTAGAACAGGCACAGAGACTAGTGGAAGAGTACAGAGGCTCTAGAGGCAAGCTCACACATAGCTTGAGCTATCTTATTTTTGGCAGATGTGTCAAAAACATACCATTGGAGAAAAGATATCCATATACATATAAAACCATCAAACTAGACACAGTGTCTCTTACCTTGTACAAAATCAACTCAAAATGGTTCAAAGTCCTTAAAATGTGTCTCCTATAGGCAAAATATTTGGGTTTTCTACGTCATTCAGTTTGAATATCCTTGCATTAATTATACAGTATAGCACAATTGTACCAAATATAATTATTGACTTAGTTATGGTTAGACAGGGAGACAACAAAAGGAACAGCATGCACAAAACTGCTGAGGTCCACATATCCAGTAACCTTCAGGGACATGAAAGCCTCTAGCCTGTTGGGACAGCATAAATGAGGCCAAATGACACTAGATGAAATCAGGAGGTAGTGTATTAATTCCATAGCTGAGATAAGACACTAAGACCAAGACAGCTTAGGGGAGGAAAGGATCACAGTTCCAGAGGAAGAGTCCATTATGGTGGGGAAGACTGAGATCAGTCAGGGAAAGCATGGCAGTAAGTAGGAAGATGGATGATCTCATCTCATCTGCTTACAGGAGGAGAAGGGGGGAGGGAGACTGGGAAAGAAGGAGAGGTAAAGGTAGAGACAGGGTTGGGGGGTTGGGAGGTAGATAGAACAGGAAGTGGGGAAAAGCTATAATCCCTCAAAGCCTGTCCCCAGTGACACACTTCCTCCAACAAGGCTCCACCTCCTAAAGGTTCCATGACCTCCCACACAGGGCCTCTAACTGGGAACCAGTATTTAAAGACATGAACATATGGGGGACATTTCTCATTCAAACCACAACAGACAGTAAATCCAAAGGCCTGGGAAGAGAAGTTTGGCTTTTGGTTTTGGAGTAAAGAGATGACAAGTGGACATTCTATGCCTCACAAAAACAGGATGAAGGACAAGAACTCCTGAAAAAAAAAAAAAAACTCTGAAACTTCCTGTTTAGATAAACTAAGTACACACATAGGCTAAAACAGTTCCCATAATGATTTGAGTTATTGACTACCAACAACCCAAAAGTCCTTTCTGGATATTTTAATAAATATTGTATCCACTTCTTTTTCCTTCCATGCTTTCATTATACCATAATGGACACACATAAAACAGGGGACAGACAAGTGGGAGTGTGCTGTGGGATGTTCTATATGGCAAATGTGTTGCTAATAAAACACTGATTGGCCTGTGGCTAGGCAGGAAGTGTAGGCGGGACTAACAGAGAGAATAAAAAGAACAGGAAGGCAGAGGGAGTCTCTGCCAGCCGCCACCAGGACAAGCAGCATGTAAAGATGCCAGTAAGCCACGAGCCATGTGGCAAGGTATAGATTTATAGAAATGGATTGATATAAGATATAAGGACAGTTAGCAAGAAGCCTGCCACGGCCATACAGTTTGTAAGCAATGCAAGTCTCTGTGTTTACTTGGTTGGGTCTGAGCAGCTGTGGGACTGGCAGGTGAAAGAGATTTATCCTGACCGTGGGCCAGGCAGGAAAACTTCAGCAACAGGAGTGGTTAACTAAGAAGGATGGTCATAGTCTGAGCTAGCAGGGTGTGGAATGGGAAGCATCTCAACTGCATCACATCAAGAAATGACTGAGATGTTGTAGGGAAAGAAAAGGATTCCAACCCAACTCCTTGGCACAGACACCAGAAGGGGACTCACAGAAAACTTAAATGTACATTGCAGAGAGCTACCCTTCCAAGGTAGCTTGCCATAACAGGATGCCAATGTGAGCTTCTTACTGGACTGTTGAGGTTTATCCCTTTTCCGGGAGCTGCATCATTTTCTTAATATTCTTTTTTCTCTGTTAACATGCTTTATATTATCAAATTTCTTGGCACTAATTAACACCACAGCTAGTAATATAATAAAGTATTCTATTTTCACATGACATTTTGAACAATTGAAACTGCTTCCTTTCTTAAACAGGGAAATTTACTTCCAAAGGGAAAGCCTACAGGGAAATGGCGCCTCGCTTAATCTCCATTACCCTTCATTCCTGACAGATTAATTTAAGAGCATACATTAAGAGATGAAATTTCCAACTTGTGTCAGTATTTTTTTGGGGGGGGGCAGTTATGATTTTGAAATAACAAAATAAAGTCATTACACTATCAGACAACAGGTATTATAATAACAGCTTTAGAGGTGATTTTAATTTTTTTCTTGAAAGATAAAGGGTAGTTTATTAAATGTCAGCTGTGAACTTGGTGACAACTAATTATCTTCCATTTCACAGCAGCCAATAATAAGTGAGATAAAAAATGATGAATACCTACTGTTGCCAGGTAACTGCATCTACTGTGCTCCCTGCCACCTTCATGAATCTGTAAGGAATAGAGAAAAAAAAGATGGTGTGACTTAAAATAGACCATTTCTCCGCAGCTAAAATAAGGTCGATGAAGAAATACATTAGGCCAATCCACACTCGGAGATGTTTTCTCAGAGAACCCATAGCCCCAGCCGTGGAAATCAAAATCCCAGTATAGCATCTCAACTACATTTGTCTTCCCAAGCCCAGGCCCGACAGTTCTCACATTGATTTCATACAATCAAAACTTATCTGTGCTATTTCCTATTCTCTGAAGACTCTGATCTCTGCTGGGAAACAATGATATTTCCCAAGGATGGCACCACAATAGACGCTTTTGAAAAATTGCAGGCCTCTCTCCTCAGAAAAAGTATGGGAAAACCCAGTTTATTTATACATCTGCAAGGCACTATCAAATATGCTCCAATGCAAAGCTGCCACATCTGTGTGAAACATGGTGGGGTAGAAACATGAGCATTACAAAGAGTAATTTATCTACTTCTGGAGCAGCTAAATAGAAAACTAAATATCCTCTATCAAGTATGCCCAGCTCAAAAGCAGAGGGGAGGCCTGGTTCCGGGAAGCTAAGTGCCCAGCAGAACCTTGTGAGCAATTGCTCACAGACATTTGAGATCTCCTAGAGGTTCAGAAGAACCAAAGTCAGGAGGATTCATTTGGGAGTCACACATGCCATGGGCCGTATGCTTGAAGTAACTGTCCGCCTCTACTCACTTGTTTGAGGACATGTATTACCATGGCTACTACTTTTCTTTGAGAGAGTTATCACTCAGAAACTGGAAATTGAAGGAAACATCCCAGTTCTTCCAAATGTTCCTTTCAGCCTCAAGACTCAAAGGGAAGTTTCTCTTTGAAGGAAACATTTAATTCTGCTTTATAATCCAAGAACTCTTGAACCAGAAGAGGAGATGGTCTCCTTCCTGTAAGGCCCTAGCTGTATCCTGCCTAGAAGAATCTCTCAAGACGGATGGATGGGCAAAGGATGTAATCAGCAACCCAGGTCTGTTTTCTGTGATGGTGGGAAAGGACTCGGCGCACCTGTGGAACATACAAGCCAAAGCTGGAAATCAGAACTTTGGTTAGCCACAATGTGAGGTATATAAAGGAAGAAGGAAGAAAGTGGAAACTGAGAAGAGGACTCGAGAGAAGCTCAGACCAGGCAGGAAGGATAGCTGGAGGAAGAAGCAGCCACTACAGTGGTCTTGGATTGGATTTTGTCTTTTTTTTTTCATTTCTCTCACAGTAGTACCACACTGAAATCCAGGACCAAGAATGTGGAAACTATAACACAGTGTGTGATCCAGAATGGAATTAGTTTGATAGTTTGATGGCTTGAGTCAAAATGTCAATGTGGGTTGGTTGATATTTAGCATTTTCTGAGTATCTGGTTAGTACCCACCACGTGTGTGTGTGTGTGTGTGTGTGTGTGTGTGTTTTTGTTAATTTTCTTCTTTTTTTTTTTTTTTTTGGTTTTTCGAGACAGGGTTTCTCTGTGTAGTTTTGCGCCTTTCCTGGAGCTCACTTGGTAGCCCAGGCTGGCCTCGAACTGACAGAGATCCGCCTGGCTCTGCCTCCCGAGTGCTGGGATTAAAGGCGTGCGCCACCAACGCCCGACTCTTTCTTACAGTTCTTAACACTGATTTGCTTGGTAGTGAGGATGTTAGATGTTATTTATCACTTTATATACACCATATACAACTTCTTCATTGGCTAAAAAAGCAGACTTTTCAGATAATCCACACAGCTGGTCTAACTGGGCTGTGCCACTTTGTTGCATTTCACAGCAGGGAAATCTCCTTTGAGTCTGGCAGAGTATTTGCCTCCTCCCTGCTTCCCTGCCTGTGTTTAGGAGTGCCCTTTTGGAACTAAAGGCCAGAACTGGTTATGTACGTGGTCTTTCCCAGCCTGGTCTGTGCTATCCTGAGTCAACAAGCACACAGTCAGCACCTGTAGATGCAGAGAAAGAGAAGGAACAGCTACAGGGTTGGAGGAAAGGAAAATCCTCGTTTTGCTGCATGTGTATTCCAAGCAATGGAGACTTGATGATGCTTGAGTAGTTCCATGGCCTAGACATAAAGAGAGGGAGATGAAGCTCTTCATCCTTTCTTCAGGACATTGTAAAAGTCAGAAAACCTAGACAGTCTTTTTTTTTTTTTTTTTTTTAAATCCTGGCGTTATCAAACACCTGATGGCCTGGGAATTGAACCTGGGTCCTCTGGAACATGAGTCAGTGCGTCAGTGCTCTGAACTGCTAAGCCATCTCTCTTCTCCTTAGGCAGTCTTATATGTAAGCATCATTTTCTTTTCTTTTCTTTGTTTTTTGTTTTTGTTTTTGTTTTTGTTTGTTTTTTGTTTTGTTTTGTTTTGTTTTGGTTTTGGTTTTTTTTTTTTTGAGATAGGATTTCTCTGTGCCACCCTGGCTATCCTGGAACTTGCTTTGTAGACCAGGCTGCCCTTGAGCTCATAGATATCTGCCTGCCTCTGCCTCCAGAGTTCTGGGATTAAAGGTATGTGCCACCACTGCCCAACTTCATTCATTTTTAAAAAGAAAAGAAAAAAGAATCAAACATACATTTGCATGGGATTTAATCCTCCAAAATAGTTTCTATCATCTCTGAAATAGAAATAGTTTATGAAAAACTGTCTTCAAAATCATATAAAAATAACCACAATGAAACTGACATGTTCTTATAAGCCATTTTCAGCTTCTTATATTTGTAGGTCACACACTCTCCAAAAGAAAGAAATTATGGAGATGTTTCTGTTTAAGTAGAGAAGGCCACATCTTACAAGGTTGTGTGAGAGCCGGGCGGCGGTGGTGCACGCCTTTAATCCCAGCACTCGGGAGGCAGAGCCAGGTGGATCTCTGTGAGTTCGAGGCCAGCCTGGGCTACAGTGTGAGTTCCAGGAAAGGCACAAAGCTACACAGAGAAACCCTGTCTCAAAAACAAACAAACAAAAAACAAGAAACAAAAACAAAACAAAACAAAAAACCAAGGGTGTGTGAGTTGTTCAAATTTACACAGCCGATATGGAATAAGACCAGATTCAGAATCCAAATCCAACCCAATTTCTGGCACCTTGTGATGCCTCTAAGTTATATTCACTAGAGCTGAGTAGCATAGAAGAACTCTAAAATGCAAAAGAAAAAGTTGAAGTTTTATGTTGAAAGAATACAATCTTATTTATTAAAAAAAAATCATGGCCTGAACACCATCTTGCCCTTTCTGATATTCCCCTCCCCCCCAAATTAAGCTCTTCAGGATTTATTTGCAAGAAAATGTGCTGAATGTACACATCAGAAGGTGACCAAGTCAGTGCCCAGTCACAGCACAAGCACAATGGAACCCAGAAGTCAGAAATGTACACAGTTAACTACCAAAGTTACTAACTACTTAGAGGGTCATAAATGAGAGAGCAGTTAGCTCTACTATCTACAGCGTTAAAGGGATGTGGATAGAGACCAGATTCATATCATGTATAACACTGAATAGTACATTTAGGGAGGGGATAGCTTGTGCTATGAGGAGCATCCTAGCTGATGGTGAGCATGAGCAAAGACAAGCTATATTCTCAGGGTCTAGTGTGGCTGGGTGCCAGGAAGCAGGTGAGCGAGCAGCAAGAGGTCAACAGCTGTCGGGGCTCTAGAAAGTGGCCTAGGATAATAATCGGACCTTTGTCCTAACAGTGACTGATATTCATCCAAATCCCATTTATATCTGTGTGATCAGCTGCTAACAGGACTATGAAATATGTCAAGTGTGTCTTTCATGCGTGTGTCCTTCATGTATGGTTGTTCAGTTTATCCTATGTTTAGACTAAAAGAAATGTCAGGGTCCGATTTGGCTTTCAGGAGAATTATTCCAGCTGTAGTAAATGTGAAAGTTACTGATGTGAGGACATTTGCAGGAGTCTATTGCAGAGGGATGAGAAGCTTTGAACTGTGAGAATGAAGCATGGGTTAGTATGGCAGAGCAAGAGAGGCTGTGGGAGTTTTAACTGTAGCACTATTGAGGTGCTTCTAACAGGACCTTCTAGTCCTATTGAATATACACTGGTGGACCAGAAAGAAATTGTCACTGAGCATAGTAGCTCTGTAGGCACAACAGGATAAAAATCATTGATATCCTGCTTGTCCAATTAGTCAACTAAAAGATAACTAGTTTTCCATGATGAAAATTGGAAACCAACTTTTCAGGATTGTTTCATCTTAGAGACCTGCATTCATTTGCTAATTTGTTCTCCTGTTTATGTAGTAAGCTCTGTAATAAACTGTTCTTAAACTAACAACAATAATGTCAATGATTTCTCTATATAAACATAAAATATGAGATATGATAAGCACATAAATAGATTATTTAGGGAATTTACAGAGAAATATCTTAAAATCAAATACAGAAAAAAAAAACCCACCTATGATGATCCTGGACAGGAATCAATTTGCTTCTTATACTAGCTTATGTGTTTAGTGAAATTTAATACAAAAGTCCCAGTAGTTTGAAACTTTACAAAATCATTCCAATTTTTGCCTGAAAGAAGCCAAGAAACTTAGATAAACTGAAATAATAAAGAGGTGTCTCTTTGTTCTATCACGGATTAATTTATAACCCAAACACTACAGGAATTAGTAAGGAAATCTTATGGAATGGAATAAAAAATTTAAAGTATAAAATGTATTAAATGAATAAGAATTTACTATATGAAAAGCATTTAGAATAGTACCTCATGATTTGCTTTATTTTTCTTGAAATAGAAATTAAAGTGAGACTCTTACCTAATATACTATTTTGCAGAAGATGTAAAAATACTTAAATATAGTTTAGCTTCATTATAATCTTTACAGTGTTTTAATCCCCAAATATTTGCTATTTCCAACTATTTATTACCACTTGACTTTAGTAGTATATTGAGGCAACAGAAAAGTTATAGCTAACTTTGAAGAAACACTATTAGTGAACATGTGTTCATTTGAAAATTATTATAAACTACATTTTTATTTTTTTCTTCTTAGCAAATTGATGAGACAAAGCATAAGAATGTATATCTACACTTATTCTGAGGATGAAAACTATAATGAAATTTATGAATAATGTTGAATAAATTTTTTTTAAATCATACGGACCAAACAGTCTTGTTTTGAGAAGGGTTATGAATACTTATCATAGGTTCGGATACTTTGTTTTCAGAAGTCTTTGAATGACATTGTTTAAAAATCCACCAGATAAAGAAATGTTAAGGACAGAAATAATACACAGGGAAATGGATTATATCATATTCAAACAGACATGCTAGTCAATGAATTTGAGGTTTGCTCCCCATCTTCATGCTCTTTTCTTGAAAATTAGGGCTTCAACATCTATTTTGCTCTTTATCATATCTACCCTCTGCTCTATGTCTATGTTGTCAAAGACTGTGGAAGACATTGCCTTTTAGACAATGAGTCCTAAAAGATCATTATCTTCTGGTTCATGGCTGATACTTTTGCTCCTTCCTTCTGCCTCTTTCTCGGAAACAGGTCCACAGCACATAAAGGGACAGTTTCAACAGAGCAGCAGTGAAGTCAGAGTGGGGATTAATGCACACAGAAGAGCACCGTGTAGGCTCTGTCATTAGTGGAAGATTTCCAACGAAAGTCAAAGGTGACCCAGGACATGAGTACTGACAAGAAGGGAAATTTCAGTTTTTCCCAAGTTGTATGTTTCTGTACCTGGTCATGAGGCTGGACGTCTGGACTACATCCCTAGAGAAGAAGTGCTTGCTTTCATCTGACCTCCAGCCATGAAAGGGTAGCAGGGAAAGGAAACAGTCTTGGATGAGAGAAAATTGGCCAGTGCCAAGTAGACATTCCTGTATTTAGGTGTCTTTCCCATGGAAGCCAATCTACCATTATAGAGAAAAATCCCCTTTCATTGTGAGAGCCTTTTCTTCCTC
>CABHPQ010139833.1:0-10195 GCA_902168405.1 Peromyscus aztecus | reverse complement strand
GCAAACAGCTTCACCAACCTGGAGGACATCACACTTCCAATGTAGTTATATTCTAGAATTCTGCTCCCATATAGTCATCATTAAGACATTTCTGTTTACAACTAATGGCAAAACCTGTCACTTCCTTCTTGAAATGGGTGTGTGCCTGACTCTCCCATCTACCCTACTCTTTCTATCTTCCTTCTTTTCAAATCTCTCATGCTTTGTTTGTCAAGGTCAACACTATGTATAACTTGTCCTACAGCCGTACTTTTTGCTTCATCTTGGGACTGACCCTAAAATGTAAAAAGTAATAATGTCTAAGACAAGGTAGTTGAGGTGGACAGGTGCTCAATTGGTAAGGGCTTGCTGTGAAAGCATAAACACCTGCGTTTCATCCTGCAGAACCCATGTAAAACAGCTAGTCATGGTCATGTGCACCTCTAACTCCTGCTGTGGGAGGTGGAGACAGTGGATCCCTGGGGCTTGTTGACTAGCTAGTCTAGTCCAATCCATGAGCTAATCTAGGTTTGGTGAGAGACCCTGTCTCAAAAACATGTAGCAGAAAAAGACAACTGACTGTGACATCTGATCTCGACATGAATACAGAGAAACAAATTCATAACATTTTTAAAAATTAAAAATAGATAATAAGGCAATAGTTGATTTCCTTTTTCCATGGAGTTGTAGATTTTGTTTTTCCTAAAATATTTGATTATCTATTTATTGTCTATCATCTATCTACTTGTCATCTATCAAACATCTATCACTTATGCATTATCTATCATTTCTATCATCCATCCATCTTTATATCTATCTGGCAATATTTACTTTAATTGGATACTTATAACCATCAATATTTGAAATGTGGTTTCTGATCTATGGAGTTTCCTCTCCTTTTTCACCTTCCCTGGGCCCTGTGATCTAGAGTAATGCCCTACACTTCTGTTTCAGAGGCAGCACCTTTATGTCTACTCTAGTTGGACCTTAAGTCTTTCTCATTTTTGTTTTCCTGGTACACATTCTGAAATAACTTCCTCTCATATGTTGCTTAGGAAATAAAACACCTGGATTCTAGCACAATCTCTTTTAACACCCAGAAGATCATTCTGTTACCTATTGAGTTCTAAGTTGTAAAAGGAACTTGGGGGAAAACATCCCTTGTACGTTTGTTTCTGGTAAGAATCCTGCAGTCAGTCTGATCCGGATCCCTTGTAGATCAACAGTCCTTATTCTCTGGAACCACAGGAATCATCTAATTGATATAATTGATCTCCATAAAATATACCTCAATGTATTCTTTCCCATGCATTATGACAAGATAAAAAGACTATTTCAGGAGACTGTGTGTATGTTCAACCCTGTGGAAGTTTCTTCTAATGTTCCCTCAAAATCATATTCCTTTATTTGCTTTGTTCTCTTCCTGAAAAATTCTGTTTGTTGTGTTTCAACCTTTGAAATAGATCTATTTTGCCTCCTCAGTACCTAGATGTACTCCAGCCTTTTGTTTAGTGTTTTCAGCCCACTTAATAAATTTCATCAACTTCCCTTGTTAAATAGTCTGTTAAAGTTTTTACTCTTAAAAGAACTTGCTTTTCTTTCCAGTGCATCTTTTGTGTTCTCTGATATCTTTTCTAAACCTAGCATCCTGTCCATGTATTATGAACTATATACACCCAGGTCTCCCTGCTCACACCAATAAGGATTTTTTTCACATATATTTTTATTCCCTGAGTAATTTGTCTCCTGATTGTTTGCTTCTTATTTAATTTGGTTTTTCTTCCCATTTAAGAGTTCCCTCAAATTTCTGCCACCCCATTGTCTATTCATACCTGAAAACACAGCAACTGCATGGCTGAGTTTTGTGTGTAAATGAGGCTCGTAATCTGGGGTTTCATCCACACTGTGCGCAGGATAAAACCCTGCTGCATTTTGGGCTGAGTGCATGCTGTGGGCGCAGTCCCTCTCAGACCATCCTGCATCCTCAGACACTTGGTTTAGCGTCTCTTGTCAGGAATCCTTTGCTCTTTGCCTGAGGGGTAAACATCTGCCTATTGGCTGTTCTGTGCTCAAAGGATGCCAAGGAAGCCATCAGGGTTGACCTTCCTGTGTATCTCTCTCATCTTCAAAGATATCTGAGTTCAGAGTCCCCATAAGAGTCTACAAAACATGCGCAAAGGAGGAGTTGGGGGTGTCCTCCTGGTTACTTCCCCTGCCACACCTTCTTCTGCTCATCAATGGCTATTGCCTGACCACTGTCATCTTTAGGAAGGAGTGAAACCCACCCTGCTCAGCCAGTTTCTCTTCAGCTCTCTTTGTGTCTGTGAGAGGACACATTTTTATTTTCTCACTCTCTTCATAAATGGATCTTGAGGGAAAGAGAAGAGGTAGAAGGAGGGAGAGAGAGGAAAGAGAAGAGAGTGCATGTGCTCAGATTGCCATTTGAACCGCAGGCACCTTTCAGGCCACCCTGCTTCTGCAGACACTTGGTTTAGCTTATCCTATCAGGAAGAAACTTTAGGAAGAAACCAATGCCTGCTAAAGGAATAAAATTTTCATGAACACAGTGTGTGTGTGTGTGTGTGTGTGTGTTAAAGATTTTTTATTTTTATTTATGTTTATGTGTATGTATGTGTGAGTGCCCGGGAGGTCAGAAGAGGGCATCAGAATACTGGAGCTGGAGTTACAGGCAACTAGCTGTGAGTCACCCCATCTGAGTGCTGGGCACCAAACTCAGGTCCTCTGTAAGAACAGCAAGCTCTCTTAACTATCTCCCTAACTCCTGGTTAATTGCATTTTTTTTTAAAGCGAATAAAGTGAGAACATTCCACTGATGACATTGTCATGGGTTCCTCCTTTGTTCAAAACATGGCCTCTGATTTTGAGCATTTGGGGATATGGTGCTCATCCCTATGGAAGTTGCATTCCTCTAGAGCTAGCAGTCACTTGTCAGAGTGTTCTAACTGTGTATGAGACTGTGCTCACTGAGAGATGCTCAAGCACACTTGGACACAGTGTGCCAACAGTATGTAATAAAATCCGGCTCATGTCAGCATCTCCAGGTATCTCTCCAGTCCCAGCCTCAGGCACACACCTCCACTTGAGCTCTCCTGACTACCAAGAAGCCATGGCTCCCTGCTGCCTACACTGCAGGCTGTCATCCTGGACCCCTCCTTTTCTCCTTTTTTGGTCCTGGTGCTAATTTTGACTTTCTATAAACTCATACCCATTTTTCCAGACTTGGATGAACCAGTCCTTTTTTCTGCTAGTATGTCACCTTTTCTATGATTTCCCTGAACATAGATAGATGATACACACACTGACACAAGATGAAGAAAGCTAGTACTCACTGGTAATCTGCCTGTTCCTTAGCACTCCCCGGCTCCCCTTGGCACCTGATACCTGACTCTTCTGATCCAAAACACCATCAGATCAAAGCAATCAAATGCTACTGTAAACATTTTCCAGGTAAGGGGCTAGAGAGTGGCTCAAAAGTTAGGAGAGCCATCTTCTATTCCAGAGGCCCTGGTTAGATTCCCAGCACCCACATGATTGCTCACAGGCATATGCAACTCCAGTTCCAGGAGATCCAATATCCTCTCCTGGCCTCCTTGACATCAGGAACCCAAGTGATACACAGATATATTTGCAGGGCGAATATTCATTCACATAAAAACAATAAAATAATTCTTAGAGGTTGGGTGTGGTGGTGCACACCTTGAATCCCAGCATTCAGGAAGCAGAGGCAGGTAGATCTTTGTAAGTTCAAAGCCAGGTTGGTCTACATAGTGAGTTCTAGGTTCTTCAAGGCCATACAGTGAGACCCTTCCTCAACAAACCCTCCCCACAAAAAAATAAGCAAACAACATAAAACATCTTCCAGGTTTCTCATTCCTCACCCACTGACCTAGAAGACATGGTGTTCTAATTTGCTTTCTGTTGATGTGATAAACAACATGAGCAAAAGCAACTTAGAGGAGGAAAGGGTTTATTTGCTTATAGGTTATAGTCTATCATCAAGAGAAGCCAAGGAAGGAACTCAAGGCAGGAACCTAGAGGCAGTTCCTAAATTAGATACCATGAAAGAACACTGCTTACTAACTTGTTCCCCATGGCTTGTTCAGTTACCTTTCTTGTATAGCCCAGGCTCATCATCCCAGTAATGGTACTGCCTACAGTGGGCTAAGCCCTCCCATCATCAAGAAAATGCCTCATAGACATGCCAGCAGGCCAATCTGTAAGACAATTCCTCAAGTATGGCTTTCCTCTCAGGCTACTCTAGTTTGTATCATTTTGATGAAAACCAACCAGCACAGTGACCTTTTGTCAACTTGACACAAAAACACAATACTATTAGACCATAACCTTTCCTTTCTGATTTATCCCCAAGATCTGGTGTTAATGTCTTTAAAAGTCCCACAATATCTTTAAAAATTCAAACACTTTAAAAGTTCAAAGTCATTTAAAATACCCAAAGGCCCTTAACTGTGGTTTCCTATAAAACCCAAAACAAATTCTGTATCTCTTTAAAATCCAAAATAAGTTACATATTTCTTTTCTAGGAGAGAATAACATGAGGACAATTACAATCATATCAAAGTAAAACACAGCATACCTTGTGTAAGTCAAACCCTGAAGCTCAGTGTCCAGGATATCAGACTTAATCATAATCTTCTGGATGTAAAAGGGCTTGGACTGTCATATTTCTCCAGCTCTGCCATCTGAAATACACATCCAATAGACTCATACCAGCTCTACTATACACCTGTTGCTGCCCACAGTCTCCACAGTCCTAGTACCTTCAATATGTTGTGGCCTGTATTGACCTCCTGACATTTCTTCAGGGACTCCTGATAACATGGTGTCAGTCCTCAGCTTCTCTCCATAACCCTTTCAGCTTTGAAAACCAATACCATGTGGGACTCTTACACAGTTAACAATTTTGGCTACCATGTTAAGATACAGCCTTATCCCTACCCCTATCTCTGGACCACCGCTTTTGTGTGTTGGCCTGAGGAAATACTCCCAGAAGTATTCACCTGAATGACACTGGTCTCTAATTAATCACATCTGACTTCTCAGCTCCAGCTGAGCAGACACCTATTATCCCAATAAATCACAGACAGTAAAACTTCTAAAGATTCTTATTTCAAATATATCATACATAGAGTCTTTGAGGGACCCTCAAACTTTCTTCAGAAACTTCACAAGTCAGGCCTCTATTGTCTGTGTTGCTCTCAATACTCTTATCATTGTCAAAGCTCCCACAGAAGAGCCCATTAAGCTCTAAGTACTCAATGGCTTTTCCAGCCCAAACTTCCAGACACTTCCACAATCCTCTCCCAAAACATCATGATCTGTCATAGCAATGCCTCACTCTCAGTACCAATCTCTGTTCTAGTTTGCTTCTCTGTCACTGTGAGAAAAAAACTAACCAAAATCAACTGATAAGAAAAGGACTTGTTTCATCTCACACTTCTGGGTCATAGTCCACTACCAAGGGAACTCAGGATATGAACTGGAAACAGGAACTGAAGCAAGTCCACAGACAAATGATGTTTCCTGGCTTGCCCCCCCTCCCCCAACTTGCTCAGACTTCTTATATTACCTGGGACCACCTGCCCTGGGGTAGCACCACCCACAGTGGCTAGATCCTCCCATAGTAATTATTAACTCTCAAAAATGCCCCACAGACAATGCCCACATGCTAGTTGGATGGAGGTAATTCCTCAAGTGGGGTTCCCCCTTCCCAGGAGACTCTGATCTATGTCAACTTGACAAAAACTACCCAACACAGTTAGTTCAATAAAGATTTGCCAGATGGTGAATAAGTACAAGAGAAAGTCAACAACTTCATTCTTCATCAGATAAATGCAAATTAAAACCACAGAAAGGAGATAGGCAGTGCTACATTCAGAGGAGACCAAGGAAAAACTCTCACATCATTCTGGTTGGAATATGAACTGGAAAATTCCTGTAGGAAACTCACTATTTGCACTACACTAAATATATGCATACTGTAACCTAGTAGGTCTAGAACTAAAATTATGCTTGGAAAATAGGCATATGTATATTCACAAAAAGATGTGCACAAGATTGTCATAATAGAACTGTGTGAAATTGTCAAAAACAAACAGTTCACCTCTGCATGAATAGAAGGATGAGAACTACTCCTTGGGGTATATCTGCACAATGAAATATCATACAGCAGAGAAAACAAACAAGTCTTTCCTATCAAAACACAAATGAATCTTACAAATAGTGTCAAAGAAACACCATTCTTGTATCTCTTTATAGTCCTTTTTGTGAAAGGTATGATTTTATTTATAAAGTTAAACAAATTTGAAGAGTTGATAATATTACTTAGAAGGAATAATGACTGAAAGATACAAAAGTGAGCTTTGGGTGTGGGAAATGCTTCATTTATCCAGATGCAGCTGCTTTTGGGGTTGTGTTTAGTTTGGGAAATTCAGCTTCTCATACGTACTTTCTTCACAGGTCTGTTTTCAAAATAAGAAACAAGTGGAAAGGGGACCATGTAGGTCAACCACAAATCATTTGTGAATTTATTTAAAAGGAGAAAGCTAGGTACAGGTCTGAGATTTCTTAGAAATAGGAACTATTCCCTATTATATTACAGAACCTAGAAAAATGACTGGCATGGAGTAGAGAGATGTCCAGTGGGAGAGGGGCAAAAGGGAGGAGGGAGGAAGGAAGGTTTGCGTGCCTGAACTCTGAAATCCAATACTATTTACCTGTTACTGAGCACAGCCTCACTGGACTTAGTGTGCCCCCATTCACTGCCACAGAACCACTACAGCCACTGCCACTATTCTGTCTCCCACTGTCCTACCATAAACTCTTTGGTTGGCTCTTTCTCTACCAACTAAACCAGTGTCTAGCCTCTCAAGGTGTTCATTAACTCTTTGTTGAATGAGCATTCCTCATCTTTTGTGCCAGTCATGGTAGTTTGTTTGTGGTGACCTTTAACCAACGCAACGCCGTGGGGAAATGATTCCTGAGAGACAGAGGCAGGAGAGACACAGGGAAGTAGAACTCTCTGGACTGCAAACCTCCACTGGTCTCCTTGCTTGCAACATGCATCATGGGTCGATCTTCTTCCCAAGCATCCCTAGAGCTTGTCTCCATTTCTCTCTTTCCACCCACACTGGTAGCAACTACCACTATGCTGTGCACAGGAATGCAGCCTCTGAGGTGAGGACTATGATCCAGCAAGTCAACAAGCTCAACGTGATGAAATGAAGTCTACTCTATCTGGGCTTGTGGAGCCATATCAGCATATCTAGGCTGCCTTGCTCGCCTCAAGGGGTGGGAACCCTGCCTTTCTGCCCTGCCAGAAGACTGGAGAGGTTTCTGAGAGAATGAACAGCTGCTGAGGCTCCCCCAAGGGGGCAGCATCCCCAGCCTGTGGAGAGTTTTGCAGCTTTCCTTTATGCATTTTTAATCAATCCTAAGCTACTTACAAAAGTGTGCAATTACTTTCTGCACTTGGAGTTGTAATAAGATTTAATGACTCCACTTGGATCCTCCAAGTGAGCATTGAGACTCTGACTCCTAGCTTAAAATTCAGCTTTGGCAACAGAGAGGGTAGGAGTGGAAGGCTTTTTGAGTTTTTTAGCTTAAATACGAGAGAATAGAACATCTCATCTTTCTTTTGTTTTGTATTTCAGGAGGATTTTTTTGGGTCACAGCAGCCGAATAAAACCTAACAGGAAAAGTAGGCCATGCAAGCTTCTTTTTCATTTTTGCTTTTTTTTTTTCAATCTGTGGGGTGGGGGTTGGGCATGCAGTGGTTCATGTGTGGAGGTCAGAGGTCAGAGGACAACCTTGGTCATTGGTCCTTACCTTCCACCTTTCATGAGACAGGGCCTCTTGCTGTTTACTGCTGGTACTGTAGACTAGCTGGCCCTCAAGGTTCCAGGATTCTCCTGTCTCTGTCTCTCAACCTGCTGAAAGAACATGGGTTACAGATGGATGCTGCCATGTGATGCTTGTACGTGGTCCTGGGAACTGAACTGAGGTCCTCATCCTTGTGTGGCAAGTGATTACCCACTAAGCCACTCCCCAGTCCTGGACTCTCAGTTTGAAAGAAATGTTACTGACTGTCTCACAAAGAGAGGTCATTTAGTCCTGGGCAAGCACTTACCTAGGGCTTCCCTCTGTGTGCCTCTAACAAAGAAAACCTCCCGCAGCTCCTGGCCCAGTGATGGTAGAGTAAGTAATTATGAACTCAGCTCACGTGTATGAAAGTCTCTCTTGGTGTTAGCAACTGTTCAGAGTATCATAGGTCCTCACAGGACTCCCATGCATTCCCCATTCCAGACACCCAGAGGTGCTAAGAGGGTGTCTTCTCTTTGAGAGCATCAGGAAGCTGCAATGCGTGTGCTTGTTGAGAGGGATCCTAGGCTTCCGTGAGGTTGGTACAAGCCACCCAGCCTAACTCTCAACAGACAACTGAGAGCACACTTCACCATAGCTCTGTTCAACCTTCTGTGGATTTTGCTGTGCAGGGCCATGCCATGAAAGACACACAGGAGCCTGACCCACCTGGGAAGTAACCTCCCTCAGGCCAGAACAATAAGAGGCCATGTGGGCTGCCTGGATAAGAGAGAAGGCCCTGACATCACATGGCCTGGTAACCATTGAGTCTCTATGCAGACAGGCCACTCATGCCTTTTATGTAGAAATGAAGGAAGCAAGTAAGCTAGACATTGAATGACAGATACCAAATGTCCCCCTCATAGACATATGCTCAAATAACTTCAGTGTAAAAGTAAAACAGTGCTCATTCGAGGGTAAGGGTGTTGGAAGACAAGGTGAGAATAGAGTTATATAAGAGCTACCAAGATAGAGTAGGAAAGAAGCAACAAGCCTGAGTGCTTTGTAGCACAGGAGGGTTGCTTTGGTTCACAGCCTAGTATAAATTTCATGAATAGATGAGAACTTAAAGTCTTCAACTCAACACAACGGTGAGATGGAAACACTAATTACCATACTTTAATCAGTTTATTTGAATAACATGCTGTACCTCATAAATATGTACAATTAAAATAATGATATAATGGGCCAGCAAGATGGCCCAGTGGGTAAAGACATCTGCTACCAAGATTAGCAATCTGAGTTTCATGCCCGGGATGCACATAATGGAAGGAGAGAACAAACTCCTACAAGTTCTCTCTGCTTTCCACGCACATGCTCCGCTGCAACCCCATCACCACCACCATACACACAATAAAAAAAAGCAAAGTCAGCATTATGTCTGGACATTTAAAATTATTAAAATAATTATGGTAAAAACTAAAAGCCTGAAACAAAAAAGTTTAGGTGAAGCATTGTAACTCAAGGGAGGAAGAGTTTGTTTTAGTTCAAGATACAGTCCGTCATGGAAGGGGAGCGGAGGCAGCAGGAGCTTGAAGCAGCTGGTTACATCACACCCACAGAAAACAGAATGATGCATGCTACTGCTGCTCAGCTCCTCTCTCCACTTACACAGCCCAGGATCCCAGCCAGGGAGTGGTGCTACCCACAGTGAGCATGCTTTAATAAATAAATCTCACCTCAATAAAATCATCTAGACAATGCCACATACACACGCCCAGAACCCTACCTCTGAAAAGCTTTTAGAGTCTGTCAAGATGACATTTGATATTAACGATTTCAGACACTAAGCATAGTCTTTCCTCAAGATCTGTCTTAGTTAATGTTATAGTCGCTGTGACCAAGCACACAACAGAAACAATCTAAGGGGAGGAGGGAATTAATCTTGGCTCATGGTTCTAGAGGGTTCACTCCACAGTCACTTGGTCCCACACACTGGGACAGAACATCATGGCTGTGGAAGTGTTTGGCAGAGCTATTCTCTACTTCTTGATAAACATGAAGGAGAGGGAGTGGAGGGTGCTGCGAACTGGGTATAACCTTCAAAGGCACGGCCACGATGCCATTCTGCCTTTATCTAGGCCCCAATTCCCAAGGCTTCCAAAACCTCCCAACAGAGTACCACTGTGTGAGGACCAAGTATTCGAAACACCAATAGTTCATATTTAAGCCATAGTAGGACTCAAGGAGAACCTTTTCAGAAACGCTCAGATATCCACACCTCTATATGCTCAGGTCCCATTCATAAAATCACATAGTTTTACATGTAACATATGCACAACCCAATAAACCTACAATGATATGTGGAAATTACTGA
>CABHPQ010139830.1:10129-27287 GCA_902168405.1 Peromyscus aztecus | reverse complement strand
TCTTTCTTTCTTTCTTTTCTTGAGACAGCATCTCAGCATCTCACTCTGTAGCCCAGGTTGGCCTTGAACTCATGGCATCTCTCCTGCCTCAGTCTTCCAAAGGTTGGGATTTATGAGTATGGGCCTATGTTCAGCTTATATATCTTTTCTTGTTGTGGGTTCTCTGTGGGTGTACTGTTGAATTCTGGGGATTATATGCTTTTCCTTTTTTTCCCCTTCCCATCAGAATGGCCATATTTGTAAAAACCACAGTTTCTGTCTTTAAAAGGAAAGTTGATTAATTAAAGAAGCTTTTGCATTCCAAGTCTCTATAGATAGCTCTCCTCTGCTCCTTATTTGGTGGTGGTGTTGTGTTGACTGTACATTAAAGTTTAATGATATGGTTCGTACACTGGGATTTCTTAAAAATGGTTTTTTCCCAAAGCTGCCCTTATTCATGGAGGAATCTCAGTGGGATATGGTATTGCTATGGAACTACTCAAAACACCTCAAGAGACGGTTTCTTCGGAACTGTTTTCTGTAATTAGTTCTTAGTAACTGTGCCTGAGCTCTGGGAGTCTTGTTTTGAGGGGCTCTTGGCAGAGAAATGCTCTTTGTTTTGTGGAGAGACTCCTGTAGTGTAGCCCAAGTTGGCCTGGACTTCACTGTGTAAGCTGGTTTTCCTCAGATTTACCTCCTGCCTTACCTCCCCAGGTGCTGTCAGTGAGTAGAAGTATTGTCACCCTAGTGAGTCTCAGATCTTTTTATATTAGAATTAGTTTATCTGCATGGTTAAGTGATTTGCTTCAAAATAAAATGTTGGCTATCATTTTTGTTATTTAATCTTTACTAAGCAACACAAGATTTGGGCCACCAATTGTATTCTATTAACCCCATCATTAAGGGAATTTTCAGAAGTAAAGATTTAGCATAGAGTCCCGTGGTGCAGGAGAGCAGGCAGGCTGACCAACTTAGCTGCCACCCAGGCCCAGATCCAGGGCTTTGAGTTGGCCCACCCCAGCGCCTACCCTGTCTGTGAGTTGCTGGAGTGTGTGAAGGGACTGGTCCTGCAGAACCAAAGCCGCAGGATCCCCATGACTTGGGACAACGGAGGATATCCGAGAGGAGTCAGTGAGGGTCCAGTGTGGATGTTGTAGCAGAAGCAGAGACCTCAACCAGACCAGGGACTCATCGCAACGAACATTTGCAAGTAAGGCTGGGCGGACCAGAGGGTGACACACCGTGACACACTGCGGCTTTCATGGGAGACTGTTTTTTGGCGGGGAGGGAGGCGGATTTGGAAGGACTGGGAAATGAGTGGGATTGGGGTACGTGATGTGAAATTCACAAAGAATTTTTAAAAATTATGGAGAAAAAAAAGAGCTTTCATGGTATCTTCTGTTACAAAGTCACCATCCCAATTCTGAGCTTCTGGTTAGTTTCTAGTAAGCAAGACTAGCAGAAAGCTCCACACTATAGCTGTTACTGAGGGGATTATTTTCTTCTCCTGGTTCCGTTGCTGAGTTCTAGATCTTTACTGTATCAGAGAAATAGACCTTAAGTTTATTGTTGATGGTGTTCAACTTGCCCAGTCCTTCTTAGTGTCTAATTCCTCATTCTCTGAACATAGCATCCATGTTTGATTTTGGGATGTGCCAATTAGCTTCAGTAATTGTATACCTTGAAGCATTTTTAGACATTTATAGCTTTGTATTTTGGGCTTAGAATATGGTGTGTTGGAACTTTTTAGATTTTTTGTGTCAGTTTTTTGTTTGTTTGTATGTTTGTTTGAGACAGGAACTCATTATGTAGCCCTAGCTGGCCTTCAGCTTGCAATGTGAACCAGGCTGGCCTCTGGCTCACAGAAATCTACCTGCCTCTGCTTCCTGAGTGCTGGGATTGAAGGCATACAGTACCAAGGCTCACAGAAATCTACCTGCCTCTGCTTCCTGAGTGCTGGGATTGAAGGCATACAGTACCAAGCCTGGCTGGCTGGCTTCCTTCCTTCTTCCTTCCTTCCTTCCTTCCTTCCTTCCTTCCTTCCTTCCTTCCTTCCTTCCTTCCTCCCTCCCTCCCTCCCTCCCTCCCTCCCTCCCTCTCTCCCCCCTCCCTCTCTCTCTTTTCTTTTTTTAAGTTGCGGATAAAAGTATGTACTTCTGTTTTATCACATTGTATTAGGCACTTAAAACCAGACTTAGGGCCATGAGGTAGTTTAGCAGATAAAATACTTACCTGATGACCTGCATTCAATCCCTGGAGTCCACATGAAGGTACAAAGAAAGAAGCAGTCCACTAATGTCCTCTCACCTCCATGCATGCACTGTGGCACGCACAGCAAACACCAAACAAACCAAGCCAGAGCTTCGGTAGAGTCTGATTAGTTGTTTTCTTTGATTGTTGCTGGTGGGACTATGTATAAAATTACTGAATAGTATTAGAGTATTAGTGTCCCTGCAGACAAAGAGAAGTTAAAGAACAGAAATGTCTTTATATTGAAGACACACTGCTTTTTTTTTTTTAGCTTTTTTTTTTTTTAAAGGAAACTGACCTGAAGTTTGAGAAAGCAGTTAAGAGAAGTAGCTGTATATGAACAATACTTACTTCTCTGTTCATACCAAACTTACCAACATATTATATTGTGTATATTACATATATGTGTTTACATGTTGATGTTGGAATATCAGGTAGCCATTCCATATTGCTTCTCTGTTCTTGCCAAACTGTATTATATGTATGTGCTTACATGTTGATGTTGGAATATCAGGTCATCACTGCATATTTGCATTTTTGTAGCTGATGATTTGTTAATACTTATTTTGCCAAGACCTATTTAAGAGAAATGAATCTAGTTGATGTTTTTGTTTTGAATTAGAACCTCATGTATCCTCCAACCCACTTTGCAGCCCAGCATCTTAAGTTCCTGGTTCTCCTGCTCTTCTCTCCCGGTCCCAGAATCACGAGTGTGTGCTTGTTTTTGTTGATATCTTACTTTGCTTCACACGATGTTCTTAAGGCTCATCACATTGCACATACAGGATTTCTTTGTTAAGACAGAAGTCTTGGGTTGGGGATTTAGCTCAGTGGTAGAACGCTTGCCTAGCAAGTGCAAGGCCCTGGGTTCGATCCTCAGCTCCAGAAAAAAAAAAAAAAAAAAAGAAGTCGTCTTAGAGTTTTTAATTCTGTGAAGAGACACCATGACCACGGCAACTCTTATCAAGAAATTGGGGTGACAGCTTACAGTGTAAGAGGTTCAGTCCATCACCATGATGACGGGAGCATGGTGGCGTGCAGGCAGACATGGTGCTGGAGCGGAGAGTGCTGCATCTTGCAGACAACAGGAAGTCAACTGACAGTCACACTCAGGGAAGCTTGAGCAAAAGAGACCTCAAAGCTACCCCTTCAGTGACACACTTCCTTCAACAAGGCCACACCTCTTCATAGTGCCACTTCCTTTGGGGTCATTTTCTTTCCAACCACGCAGCTCCTTTTGATGGACACTTTGGGTTGCTCCCACCTTTAGCTGTTGTGAATAACACCACTGTGCGTGTGGATATGCAAGTGTCTGTGTGAGACCGTTTGAAGTTATTTCAAATATGTTCCCAGAAATGAAACTAGGGCTAGGACATGCATTTTAGTGGGAAGAATTGATGGTAATAAAGCCATCAGACTTCCATGGAGTCAGTGAAGGAAAACCTAAACTAGGATTCCTGAACAGTTGGCCTACTTTTGTGTCACCTTTTAGACCATCACAGGAGCAGGGTGATTGCAGAGCCTAGGATGGTAGCCTTGCTTTACCACAGATTGCTGGGAACCATCTAACCACATTACAATCCCATGAAGGAGACTTTTGGCTTGCTGTTTTATAGTTCAGTACGAGGCATAGAGAAGTTACTTGAATCATACGGCTGGTATGTGATAGGGCTGGGTAGACTCCATCCAGTCATTTGAGTTCTGGGCTGGTGAGAGGGCTCAGTGGTTAGAAGGCTTGCTGCAAACCTGACCACCTGAGTCAGATCCTTGAGGTTGACATGATGGGAGGAGAATTAAGTTTCACAAGCTGTCCTCTGACCTCCACACTGGCACTGTAGCATGCATGCACCCCTTTTGTAACCGAATGTAACTTTACAATAGTTTTGGGTTCCAGACACAGCATGTGTGCAAGCCCACACCAATGAGGCAAGGTTTTAAAACAGAGTAGCAGACACCACTGGAAACGTCTCCTCACCTCCTGCCTTGGGAATAGACTTTTGTAGTAACCTAGATGATCATGCTGGAATTCTTAAGAGTCCCCAGAGTTGTGAGATAGAATGGGATAGTGTAGAGTACCCACAAATCTTATTTATCTATACCCTCCCATTATTGTTTCTCACCCATCATCCAGGCTGTGAAGAGTGTATACCAAGTAGGTATTGTTCATTGGAGGACAGAATTTGAGAAGAGATCCACTGAGTTCCCTGGGGCTGCTTGGGCAGGGACTTGTGTACTTCAGATGGGAAGAGTAGAGTCAGAGCCTTTGTGTGGATCTGTCCCCTTGATCCCATTGACAACTTCTCTGTGGGGTGGGTAGATGCATGCTGTCTACAAGAGCAGAATAGGGCCTCTTTTGTTCTGACTGAGACTGGACCCACCTGAAAGACTGTGGGACTAGGAAACCATGTCCGGCTCCTTGTCCAGAACTCTCTTAGCTTTCTCAAACCCTATGTTTGGATACCATATGTAACAGTACTTTCTCGTCAGACCGCCAGCCCACAAATAATGACATGGATACTTATTCTTAATTATGAAAGCTCAGCCTTAGTTTAGGATTGTTCCTAACTAGTTTTTATAACTTAACCCATATTTTTAAATCTACCTTCTTCCACATGGCTTGTTACCTCTTTTCTGTACTGCCTGTCTTGCTTCCTCTGCGTCTGGCTGGCGACTCTGCCTTTCTTCCCCTTCTCTCTGCCTGGAAGTCCCACCTATACTCTGCTGCCTAGCTATTGGCCATTCAGCTTTTTATTACACCAATTGATTACAGCAATACATCTTCACACAGTGTACAAAAATCTCACAACAGGTTATTTTAGCCGAGTATGGTGGTACATAACTAACCTCATTACTTAGAGACAGAGGCAGGAGGATTGGGAGTTCAAACTCAGCCTTAGCTGTATTTTGAATTCGAAGCTAGCCTGGGCTAGATGAGATCCTTTCATAAAAACAAACATTCATAAATTTTGGTTGTCTGGAATTTATCTCAGACTTAATAAAGATTGATAATCCGTATATGTGTATCTATCTCACATATGTGTATTTTATCTTTTCAAAATTACATTAATTTTTTTCGTGTGAGAGTATTATGTGTGAATTTCTGCACATGGGTGGAGGTCAGAGGGCATCTTTCGGAATTTGTTTTTCTTCCATATCTGGGTCCTGGGAATTGAACTCAGGTAATCAGGCTTGGCAGCAAACAGAATTCCCTGCTGAGCCAGCTGTCTGGCCATGGGAACATCAGGATATTTTCTTCATCAAACAGACTTCTTTAAAAGTACATTTGAATTCTGTTGCTTGTTCTGAGTAGCAGTTTCAGCAGCCTCCTTTTATTGCAAAGGGCCTGGGAACCTGTTGACATAAAACCATTTTCATGGTTTTTTTGTTTTGTTTTGTTTTGTTTTGAAACCATATATACTGTTTTGAGATTTTCTGTATTGGAGGTGGGGGGAGGTGAGCTAGGTTTTTGCTTTGCTGCCCAGGCCTACCTGGAACTATGGAGCTCAACCTGGTTTCATACGCAACGTTAGTCCTTCTGTCTCTGCTCTTTGAGTGCTGGGATCACAGGGTGAGACGTCACACACAGTACATATATTTTTGAGCTTGTAGAAAACGTTTGGGTTGTGGGTTTGTTTGTTTGTTTTTTGGTTTTTAAAACAGGGTCTCTCTGTGTAGCCTTGGCTGTCCTGGAACTAGCTCTGTAGATTAGGCTAGCCTCCAAATCACAGAGATCTGCCTGCCTCTGCCTCCTGAGTTCTGGGACTAAAGATGTGTGCCGTCACTGTCCGGCTGTGGTCATTTTTATAGTCTTAACATACCAGTCTTAAAGTATCTAGCCGTCTTGTACATCAAACTCCATACTTGGAGCGAGCTAGCTCCTCTTCCTTTCTCCTCCCTCTTCTCTTCCCTCCTTCCTCCTTCCCCTTTGTTCTCTGTCTGTCTTTTTTCAGGCTCTTGCTATGTAGCTCAGGTTGGCCCTGAACTCAAGATTTTCCTGCGTTAGCTGAAATTACAGACGTGTTACCAAACCCACTTTGAAGCTCCCGCATTCCTTCGTTGTGGATGTAGCTGGGAAGACTTTGTTCTTTCTGTCTCCATCTCACCCAGCCTTCTGATTTTCTTTTCTTTCCTTTTTTTTTTTTTTTTTTTTTTTTTTTTCCCCCAAAACAGGGTTTTTCTATTTAGCTGTAACTGTCCTGGAACTCACTCTGTAGACTAGACTGGCCTTGAACTCTGTTCAAGGCCAAGAACGCCTGTTTTCTGCCTCCTGAGTGCTGGGATGTGCACCATCGCCTGGCCTAACTCTGTTTTTCTTAAAAACCGTTCTCCATGTCACCGGGGTTTGCTTTTTCTATAAATATGTTGCTCCCCAGGTATAGTGATACACCCCTGTAATCTCAGCACTGGGAAGGCTAAGGCAAGAGGATTGTCAGACCATCCTGCATGTAAGACCGTGTTTCAGAAAACCAAAACAAACGCAAATATTGCTGAGAGGTATGTTTATTAGCTTCTTTATTATCAGGTTTGCAGAGTTTTTATAAAAGATTGTCTTTTTTTAAAGAACACTGGAATTCTGCTGTTTGTTCTGAGTGGCAGTTTCAGCAGCCTCCTTTTATTGCAAAGGGCTTGGGGACTTGATGGCATAAAGCCGTCTCCTGTAACTCTTGACCTCCCGCAGTCTCCACCTCCGGTCTGCATTAAGCCCTGCTGCGGTATTGCAGCTGTTCTCCTGAGTGACTCACCACCGTGAGATTCCAACCCTGATCCCACCTGCCGTAAGGTCAGTGGGTTCGTTACTTTAGACATTCATACATATTGTCTGAAGAAATAGATGCTATGTAGCCTGTATAAGCAAATGACTGCTTTAAAATTAACTGGTTGACTTTAATAGAAAGTTGTTTTTATAAAAACGTTTAAAAGGAGCTGAGATGTAGTTCAGTTGGTAGAAGGCTTGCCTAACGTGCATGCAGCCCTGGAGTCCACACCCAGCACTGCATAAACCAGGTGTGAGGGCTCACATCTGTATTCCCAGCACTAGGGAGGAGAGGCAGAGGGGTCAGGAATTCAAGGCTACTCTCAGCTACGTAGTGAGTCCGGGACTAGCCTGGCTACCTAGACTGTCTCAAAAAACAAAGTTGACATTGTCCGGAGAAATTAAATAGGTTCATTTATAACTTAAGATATTTGACCTGACAATCATGCTTGATATCTCCATATGCGTTAACAGCTCACATCCAGGGAAGCGGAAGAGTTCCCGGTGCTTGGCTTGTGTCCCTTGGTTCTCTGCTGGAGTCCTGCACTTAGGTGCCTTCTGACCTGGTGGGAAGAAGTACGGACTGTGGGGAGAACCAGCAATAACATCAGAAAGAGACTCTTCTTTTCCGTTGGAATGAAATGTTTCTCCTCATAGTGGGGTTTTTTCTTTTTAAGACAAACTATGTATCCCTGGCTGCCTCAAACTCAAAACCCTCCTGCCTTAGTTTCCTAAACATTGGGATTACAGACTGTGTCAGCATGATCTCTGTACTGACCTGGTAGCTCCTTGTCTTTGGGCACATTGGCAACAGTTGACAGGTACAGGTTAACACACACAGGTGGGAGTCTTCACAAAAGCTAACTACATTTCAGAGGGCTCTCTCCCTTTTTTAATTAAACATTCTTTTTACTGTTTCTTTTATTTACTGTTTACTTATTTATTTATTTTAATCTCTCCTTTTATTCTTACATCTTTCACATCCTGCATCTCAAGCCCATTCATTGCCCGTCCCTTCGTGTCCACCCTCTGCCCTGGTGACCTCTTCTCCACAAATAAAATAAAATACATGTTTTTTTCATTTTTTTTTTTTGAGACAGAGTTTCTCTGTGTAGCTTTGGCACCTTTTCTGGAACTCACTCTGTAGCCCAGGCTGGCCTCAAACTCTCAGTGGTCCACCTGGCTTTGCCTCCCGAGTGCTGGGATTAAAGGCGTTAAGTCACCACCACCTGGCAATAAAATAAAATTTAAAATTTAAGAGGAAAAAAAGGAGAAATCTCATAACGGAAGCTGGAGTGTGACATAGTGAGTCACGCAGTAAACCCTTTATCCACACATTCTTATGTGCAAGTGTTTATTGCAGAGTGGTTGGTCTGGTTCGAGGCCTCCGGCTTCTGCTGCTAGGCCCTCACTGGAACTCCTCTTGATATCCTGTTGATGCCTGTGTTCAGTGGTTTCTTTGAAGGTACTAGTTACAGTGCTCTTTGGAAGCATAAATCTGTTTTGAAGGTCTCAGCAATTTCTTGATCTAGATACCAAAGGACCGTTTGTAAATCTGATGCCCACTGGATTCAGTGTTCTTCTGATAATACATAATTTCATAGAGTACCACAGTATCAGGTCTGTAATCAGTTTCTTCATCCTTTAAGTAAACAACATATTCTTGTTAGCAGTGTTTGTGGCCAGTTGATTCTTGTGCCCCTTACCACGGTTAGTCTGAGTGGTAGAGTGGTCCAGTTTGTTCATGCCTTGGTCTGGGATCTTCTTACTGCTCCACTGAAGCTTTGAGAACTGGAGACAGCACTGGCATCTGACAGCAGCACAGGGTCAGCACATTGGAAAACAGTTGGGATTTTTCTCGTTTTCTAATCTCTGTGTTGATGTGTCTGTACATGATGTTTGAGTGTGTACATATGCATGAGTGTACCCCAGTGTGCACGTGGAGGTCGTAGGACAACCTGGAGTGTCTGTTTAAGACCATCTCATTGGCTTGTTGCTGTGAATGCCAGTCTCGCTGGATGGTGGCCTGCCAGGGATCCTCCTGTCCCCACCTCCCCTCTCACAGAGGAGCACCATGATTAGACACATGCTGCCATACCTGGCTTTTTGTGGTTTCTGGGGACTCCAACCCCAGAGCCCCTTACCATCTCTCCAAGCTCAAGTGCCATTTCTTCTGAAAGCGCTTCAGTAATACCTATAACCATAAGGGTTTTAGTGGGTCTTTTTCTTCCCCTGGAGCTGAACCCAAGGCATCTACCACTGAGCTAAATCCCCAACCCCCCAATAAGGATTTTAAAATCTAAATGCTATCTCATTATCATTTTACAGAATAATTGATTTTGAGTCATGTGATACTCAGTTCATGTTTAGTTTTTTCCAACTGTCTGTAAGATGTCTTTTCTTATCATTGTGTGCATATAAATTTGAACTTTATAGTTAAATAAATTGTGGGAACCAGAGAGATCCTAAATAATTGGGGATGCTGCAGTGTTCCTGTGGTACAGCCTGGGAGCTCTGAATGGAATTCTCGGGCTGCCTATTTCAAGGCTTGAGGACTCAGCTGTTTCCATTTATGAAGGTCTGAACACACCCTAGTTGTATGCCGTGGAACTAAGATTCTTAGTAACACTAAATTCAATTTGGAGGACTCTGTTTTGTTTTAAAGCTTACATTAATGTCTTTGAACACGAGAAAACCTACAAATTCCCATTTGCTTATTATTTTCTTTGTCATCCATTAGTTGGTGTAGTTGAGTCTGAGAATGGCTAGTTTTAAAATATCTGATAAAAGAATCAATCCGTGGTTATTAAAGACATTTTAGACAATAGCATGTATAAATATTATATAGGAAGAAAATACTGTCTGTCATAATTTAAAAGAATTTATTTTTTGTTTATGTGTAATGTACTTGTGTATATGTGTGTTCATGTGTGTGTAAGCTCAAAGTTGATGTCATGTGTCTTCCTCAAATGCTTCCAACTGTATTTACTGATGTAAAGTCTGTTGCTGAACCTGGAGCTCACTAATTCTGGCTAGCCTAGCCTTGTCCTGGGAATGTCGTCTTTACCTCTTGAGTGCTGGGGTTGTAGGCATGCTACCCACCTGCCTGGCTTTTGTGTGGGTTCTGGGGATTTGAACCCCAGTCTTCAGGTTTGGGTGGCAAGCACTTTATCCACTGGTCCATCTTCCCAGCCTCTCATTTACATATTTAACCCACTATCTCTTTTAAAAATACTTAAAGTTAGTTAATACACATACAGTCTTGAATGTTTGTTCTGGACCACTGGTTCTCAACCTTCTAATGCTGCAACCCCTTAATAAAGTTCTCATGGTGTGGTGACCCCAACCATAAAATCATTTCGTGACTACTTCATAACTGTAATTTTGCTACTGTTATGAATAGTAATGTAAATATCCGATATGCAGGAGATCTGATATGTGACCCCAGAGGGGTTGTGACCACAGGTTGAGAACTGTTGTAGACTATCATGATTATTCTCCCTTGTCATTTTGAGTGTGCTATCAGTTATTATTGTTTCTATTATTAGATAATTGATATCTCCAAATCTATTTTCCATTATAAATAATGCTTAGGAACATTTCCCTACAGGTGTATTGCTTGTTTATATAGTTTTTACTATAGGAGAGTCAGATTCTCTCTCTTTTTTTTTTTTTTTTGGTGGTTCTGTGTAGATGTAATTCTGAACGGTTTTATTAAATAAGAAACACAGAGCCAAATGCAGAGTTAAAAGCCCCAGAGGTCAGAGAGCAGTAGCTAAGAGCTGAGACCAAGACCGCCTTCTTACCACCCGCTGCCACTGCCGTCCTTCCCCTGAGAAAGAGACCTACTTCCCGTGTGTCTGTCTTTTTATTGACTTTCTGTTCTGCCTTCTCATTGGTTGTAAACCCAACCACATGACCTCCTCGTCACTGCCTGTCTATACAGACTTCCAGGTTGTGTATGGTTGGTATTGAGATTAAAGGCGTGTGTGTCCATGCTGGTGGTGTCCTTGAACACACAGAGATCTGCCTGTCATAATTTATAATATATATTAAATATTTATATATAAATTATACATATAAAATTTATATGTATAATTTATATATAATATATAAATTTATAGATATAAATATATTTCTATAAATATATAAATATTTATATAAATTATATATATTTATGGGTCATGCACATGCCATGCTACGTGTGTGAAGTCAGAGGACAGCTTATTGAAGTCTGTTCTGGACATCAAACTCAGGCTTGGCTGCAGACGCCTGTACCTGTTGCTGACCTCATAACTTGATTTTTTTTTTTTTAAGATTGATTTATTTACTATGTATACAGTGTTCTGTCTGCATGTATACCCGCAGGCCAGAAGAGGGCGCCAGATCTTGAACTCAGAACCTCTGGAAGAACAGCCAGTGCTCTTAACCTCTGAGCCACCTCTCCAGCCATAACTTGCTTTTAAATCATGTAATTCTACAGGTCTTTATGGATTACATACAAATTTAATAAATGATTCTTTTTTTTAAAAAGACATCTTTTTTTTTCTAAGATTTATTTATACTATTTTATATGTATGAGCGTTTCGCCTGCATGTACATCTGTGCGCCACATGCATGCTTGGTGCCCGAGGATGTGGTGAGCCTCCATGTGGTGCTGGGAATTGAACCTGGGTCTTTCACAGCAACAACAGTGCTCCTAACCACTGGTCCAATTTTCCAGCCCCAACAAATGACTTCAAATGCTTTACAGTTGGTTCCGTTTCTGGCAACCACCTCATTTCTGTTTAAAGGGAAATATTTTGAAAGAAGCATTCATGCTTGCTATCATGGATCCCTTCCCGTTTTTCTGTCTTTAAGTCTATTAGGTTTCCCTGTTTGTAAAGCCAGGGTAGTTTTCCCTTAGTGTACCTTTGGGTGATTCAGCTTCCAAAACCCAGATAGGTTTCAGTCTTACAGTATCTAATAAAATATAAATACCGTGGAGACAGTTGATGCACTACATTATTTAGGGAGTATTGACAAAAGACTAGATGATCTGCAGAGCTATAATTGTTTTGAGACAAGGTTTCACACTGTAGCCCAGGCTTTCCCAGAATGTGTCAGGTAGCTTACAGACTAGTCTTCAGCTCTCCATCTTTCCCACAGTTGTTTGCAGTCCACAGATGAGTTGGTTGGGTCTGCATGGGAACCCTGCCCTCAGAGAACAGATGTGATCAGTTGAAGGCTCTTGTCTCCTTTGAATGTCAGTTCTTTTTGTTGTTGTTTTGGTTTTTTTCAGGACAGGGTTTCTCTGTGTAGTCCTGGCCATTCTGGAAGTCCCTCTGTAGACCAGACTGGTCTCAAACTCAAGAGTTTCTCCTGCCTCTGCCTCCTGAGTGCTGGGATTAAAGGCGTGTGCCACCACCGCCAGGCTGCCTATCAGTTCTTAAAATAATCCATCATTTTCTTCTTTGAATATTTTCTCACTTGGCTTGTAAAACAAGCTTTCAGTTTCCACTGAACATGGCCTTTACTGGTTCCCTTGCTGTAACCCCTCCCACCCCCCCAGTCTGGCCTTAAACTTCAGATTCTCCTGCCATGGATGCCTGCTCTCTATCAATGAACACTTTCAGACTTGCAAAGCAAAATAGGATATTACAAACTAGTATATCATGTACCCTTTAATAACTATTAAAGTAAGCTATACTTTTTATTTATTTTTTAAAGTTTTATTTTGAGGCAGAGTCTCACAGTGTAGCCCTGGCTGTCCTAGAACTTTCTCTGTAGACCAGGCTGATCTTGAATTCACAGACGTCTGCCTCCTCTGTGTCCCAAAATATTTCATTTTTGAGATCTGTGTTCATGTAATGCAGGCTGGCTTCAAACCCTGTGTGGCCAAGGATGGTGTTGAAGTTGTGATCTTCCTGCCTTCTCCTCCTAGTGCTGAGATTACATCAGGTCTGTGCCCTGTACCTGCTGACGCAGTGCTGGGGTCAGACCCACAGTGCTGCACAGCCCAGGCAGGCACTCTACCAGCTGAGTTGTGTCTTCAGCTGCGGCTTGCTGTCAGTCTATGTTCCACACTACACATACCCATACTTACTTTTTTTTTTTTTTTTTTTTTTTCTTTTTTTTTCTTTTTTTGCAGGATGCCAGGTAAGCTGACTGAAGTTCTTTCTTTCTTTATTTTAATTAAGAAATTTTTCATTCAGCCTACATATTAGTCACAGATTCCCCTGTCCTCCCTCCTCCCCCTCCCCAGACCCCCCCAACCAACCCTCCATTCCCACCTCCTCCAAGGCAAGGTCTCCCATAGGGAGTCAGCAGAGCCTGGCACATTCAGTTGAGGCAGGTCCAAGCCCCTTCTCTCTGCACCAAGGCTGTGCAAAGTGTCTCACCACAGGCACTAGATTACAGAAAGCCAGCTCATGTGCTAGGGAAAGGTCCCAGTCCCACTGCCTGGGGCCCCCTAAGCAGTTCAAGCTAATCAACTGTCTCACTTATCCAAAGGGCCTTGTCCAGTACCATGGGGGCTTCTCAGCTATTGGTTCACAGTTTATGTGTTTCCATGGGTTTGGCTAGTTGTCTCTGTACTTTTTCCAGTCTTGGTCTTGATATCTTTTGCTCATAGAATCCCTCCTCTCTCTCCTCAATTGGACTCCTGGAGCTCCACCTGGGAACCAGGTTCTCTGCATTACTTTCTTTCTTTTTAAAGTTTTATTTATTGATACTCACCCACTGCTGGTGAATGCTGGGGATGAAACCTGGATTTCAGACACACCAGGCAAGCACTCTACCGCTGACTGTGCCTCAAGATTGTGACAAGTTCTCTGAGTTATAACCAGTGTTAACACAGCAACTGCCACCAAAGCACAGGTCGTTTCGTCACCTCTGATGGCTCTGGTTGGTGGTCAGTCCCTCTTCTCCCAGACCTTGGCAACCACCAATGTGTCTGTTGTTTCTATAATTTTTGCTTTTCTAGAATGCCACGTACGTATAATCACATAGTATGTTACATTTTCAGACCGGTGTCTTTCATTCAGCATGTCTTTAAGATTCATATACATTGTTTCATATCTTAGTAGTTCACTTAATTTTATCACTGAGTAAAGTTCCATTTTAAGAATCTGTAAGTTCCATTTATTAACTCAATGAAGAATAGGCCTTTTTTTCATGTATTAAATAAAGTACTTTAGAACATTTACATGTAAGTTTTTATATGTATGATTTTCATTTACCTAGGGCAAGTAGCATGGAGTGCAATAGTTGAGTTGTAAATTCACATTTAGCTTTCTAAGAACCGCTCTGTTGTTCAGAGCGATGGTACCAGTCTATACGAGCTCCAGTGACTCTCACTTCCATAACGTCAGTATTTCATATTTATGCCTTTTGACCATTTTAAAATTGAAGTTTGTTTTCTTAAATGCTGCTGAGTATTTTTTTTAACATTTTTAAAAATAATTTCTTTTTAAAGATTTATTTATTTATTATGTATACAGTGTTCTGCCTGCATGTATTTCTGCATGCCAGAAGAGGTCTCTAGATCTCATTATAGATGGTTGTGAGCCACCATGTGGGTGCTGGGAATTGAACTCAGGACCTCAGGAAGAGCAGCCAATGCTCTTAACCTCTGAGCCATTGCTCTAGCCCTAAAAATAATTTTTAAGATTTGTTATTTATTTTATGTGCACCAGTGTTTTGCCTGTATGTATGTCTGTGTGAGGGTGTCTGATCCCCTGGAACTGGAGTTACAGACAGTTGTGAGCTGCCATGTGGGTGCTGGGAATTGAACCCAAGTCCTCTGGAAGAACAGCCAGTGGTCTTAACCACTGAGCCATCTCTCCAGCCCCTGTTGCTTTGCTTTAAATTGAGGCACGGGAGCGATGTGAATGTGCACAGCACACGCAGGAAAGTCAGAAAACACGTTCTCACAACTTTGTCCTCTGCTCCTACCTTGTTTAGAAGTGGTCTTTTTGCTTCTGCCTTTCCGTTGCGTTTGGTCCATGAGGTTCTGGGTGATTCCTTGTCTCTGCATCCCACGGGAGGAGTGCTGGGGTACAGACGTGTCACCACACTGGCTGAGCTGTGCTCTTGTCCAGTGATCTCTTCTAAGGTGCTGAGAGGTGTGGTACATGCCTGAGGCCAGCCAGGGTTCCATGCCTTGTCTTCTTTCAAATATGTTGAAGTTTCAGATTTTACTTCTTTTCTCCCTTATTTTTCCTTTGATGTTTTGAGACACAGTTTTGCTGTGTAGCTCAGGCTTGCCTTAAACTCTTCTAAATGTTCCTGTCTTGCCCCCATGCTGGCATCCCGGGTATACACTACCATTATGTCAATTAGTCAGTATACATTTTGAGTTAATTTTTATATAATATTTAGACCAAAATTCTTAAAATGTGTATAATTGTTTCTGTATCATTTGTGGAAGCACTGTTCTTTCCCCATTAACTTGCCTTTGCTTCTTTGTAAACAACTGGTTGAATGTATTTGTGTGTTGTATTTCAGGACTTTCTGTCCCAAAGATCTGTATGTCCTTCATTCACTGATTCTGTGATCTCTTTATTTTTGTAATTTTACAGTAAATCTTAAAAAACTTCCTTTCGTAAAATTATTTTTGCTGGGCAGTGAATGGGTAAAGGGACTCCCTGCTGACCCTGGCACTCTGGGAATTCTTGTGGTGGAAAGAAAATAGTTGCTGCAAGTTGTCTCTGATGTGACCTATGTACCATGAACACACACACACACACACACACACACACACACACACACAGACTATACACAGACAGACAGACACACACACACACAATTTAAAAACTTAAAAACTTGGGGGTTTTTCTGTTTTGATTTTGCCTTTCTATATAAACATTAGAAAATTTTTTGTTTGTATCTACAAAAAATCCTGCTGGGATGGAATGGAATTTGTAAACCTAAAGACAGCTTGAGTACAGTGGACAGCTGTACTGTTGTTGATATCTCCCATTTATGATTTTCAGTATGCAAGCATTTAATTTGAGGAGCATAGTCATAAGTAGTATTTTATTTTTTAATTGTTTATGCTAAATTTATGGCTGTTTGATTAATTTGTCGGTGTTAATGTCCTGTGATGACCTAGCTAAACACATTGTTTGGTTTGAGAAGTGTTTTGGCTTTGTTTAGCTTCGGTTTTTTGACTTTGATCTCGTCTGTGTATGTAGTTGTTGTCTGCAGATAGGAACCGTTGTATTCCCTCCTGACTCTGTGCGCCTCGCTTCTTTTTCTGGCTTGCTGCATTGATTAGGACTTCCACTGTGGTCTCGAATGGGAGTGACAGTGGGCAGCCTTGCCCTTTTCTCTTCCTAGTGGAGAAGCATTCTTTCCTCTCTTCTTTTCTTTTCTTTTCTTTCTTTCTTTTTCTTTTTTTTTTTTTTTTGTTTTGTTTTGTTTTTTGAGACAGAGTTTCTCTGTGTAGTTTTGGTGCCTGTCCTGGATCTCCCTCTGTAGACCAGGCTGGCCTCGAACTCACAGAGATCCACCTGGCTCTGCCTCCCGAGTGATGGGAGTAAAGATGTGCGCCACCACCGCCCTGCTCTTTCTTTCTTTCTTTCTTTTTTTTTTTTTTTTGAAACAGGGTCTTTCTGTGTAGCCCTAGCTGTCCTGGAATGCTATCTGTAGACCAGGCTAGCCTCAAACTCACAGAGATCTGCCTGCCTTTGCCTTATGAGCATTGGGATTAAAGGTGAGCGCCACCATCACCTAGCAGAGAAACATTCATTCTCTAGGTTTGCTTGACTTTAATAAAACAGGACAGTTTAAGCCAGACACAGTGACTCACTTGTAATCCCAAGACTTGGGAAGCAGAATCAGTAGGATCATTGTGAGTCCATGGCTAGCCTCATCTACATAGAAAGTTTAGTAGGATCATTGGGAGTCCATGGCTAGCCTCATCTACATAGAAAGTTTAATAGGATCATTGGGAGTCCATGGCTAGCCTCATCTACATAGAAAGTTTAGTAGGATCACTGTGAGTCCATGGCTAGCCTCGTCTACATAGAAAGTTCCATACTAGCTATAGTTACCTAGTGAGAGCTTGGTTGGGGGGGGGTATTTTTTTCTTTTTAAAGACAATTTCCTTCATGAGCATTTTTATTATAGATTGGTTTTCAATTTTGTCAAGTGGTGTGTGTGTGTGTGTGTGTGTGTGTGTGTGTGTGTGTG
>CABHPQ010139829.1:0-10410 GCA_902168405.1 Peromyscus aztecus | reverse complement strand
CTCAATCTCCCTATTTAGGGAACAGAGGAAAGGGGCAAAGTAATTTGCCTCAAATGACACTGGTACATGGCAAAACTTCAAATTAGTTTATTAGATATGGTTAAATAAAATGTTTAAATGAAGAAATCTACAAAGCTAAATATAAAGAAAACGTCTGTCTTCATTAGAAATAAAGCTCTGTGTTAATACTGAAGATTGAGACAAACAACTAACATACAAAAATATTATGAATTTAATGGGGTTTTGAACACACAATATAGACAGACTATATTCTGACTATTTGGAAGGCTTATCTAAGTGACTGAGGAAGGTCAATATAAGAATTGACTACTCACTGACTTATAGAGAAATAGCTATTAAAGGAAGTAAAGAGTACAAATAACTGAAAGAAGAGGTGACAGACACTGAGGCCTAAGTCATCTTTGATCCCTTTGCAAGGCCTCAAGAGAGTGCTCTGAGACAAGTGGACTTATACTTTACAGATAAACTAATATGGGGTGGGGGACCCTTTCCCAGGCCAGATCTTGAAGCAAAAAAATAATAAATAAATAAAAATAAAAAAAAAAAAGAAGAGGAGGATGAGGAAAAAAGAAACTGAAAGCAGAATATACTGCACTGTGAGAACTCAGATTTCTCTGCTCCAGCTGTTCTGGTACAGAGGGGGTCACTCTGGCTGGGGAAGCAAAATATGGCTTCCCCATTTTCAATTCATTTACTTAAGAGTTCCTAACTGTCCAACTTCTCCTGGTTGCTAAGATTACAATTACAAAAACAATGTAGTTGAGTGCATGCTGCTAGCCAGGTGTTTATCCAAAATGATTTAAAGACTCAAAATTGTCAAAAACTTCCTTTTAATATCAGATAAAGAAATACAACGTCCCAGGTATGGCAGGTGTCATGGGTAACTTCATCTGTCAACTTTTCTGGGTCACAATACCAAATATTTGGCCAATCACATCTAAATGCTGGACAATGACACTTCTAGATACAACTTAGGTAAGCAGGTAAGGAAAGCAGATAACCCTCGGGAAAGTGAGTGGGCCTCTCCCAGTCAAAGGACTGAGGAGGAAGACAGACTTCCCTGCAGGAAAAAGTAACTCTCAGCAGCAGACTTCCCTCCGACTCCGGTTCTCCAGCCTGCTGGCCTATTCTGCTCTGCAAGCCTATAAAGGTAAATGAACCAGTCCCTTAAAATAAACATACGCACACTCACACACACTCCACTCTTGGTACTGCTGCTCTGCAGCCCTGACTACTACACCAATCTCTTCACCGACCTTCCCCTCAAAAATAATCTAAGTTTAGCAATCTATGCTGCTAATTACCTTCAAAAATTAAATCTACAGATTAACCTATTTTCATTTTCTAGTTCTTCCCCAATTCCTCCCCTCTTCTTAAAACTTTCTTGTGTTTATTTCCATTCCTAATCAATTTTAGTCCTAAGAAATACTTCTTCTTTCTCCATAATAACCTTGTTCCTGCCTTCTTACAAGCAAATTCACCCTTCTGGAAGAATTAACATTGAGCTAATCTTCCCACCAGTTAAACCTGATGTTCAACCTCAGAAACTTTGTATTTTTTTTTACACTGGCACATCATCTATATGACATAATTTTTTTTTGTTTTTTTTACATTTATCAGAACTTGAATGACATTTAAAAACACCAAAAAGAAAAGATGACAAGAGTTACTGAAGAAAAATACAATCCAATTATTTTCTAGCAAAAATCATTACATTATGTTTAATTCCATCCAGGATGTGTCTTCAAAATTTTAGCAGCTAACTTGAGGGGATAATTTTATTTCTACTTACTAATAAAAATTTGCCCCAAGACTACTGTTGAATGAGAATCTTATCAAAAAGACTCAAGGTAACATTTCTATTGTTACCACTGAATAAACACTGGCTTTGGAGTCAGACTAAATTAATACAAATCTCAGCCTTACAATTTTATTCATTGACTTCTAAAAGTAGCTCTCTACATCCTCACTCCTCAAAGATAAACTGGACATAAAAATAATAAATAATACAGTGTATAAAGAAAAAACTTAAATAAGGCATGAGAAGATGGCTCAGCGCATAAACACATGCTTGAGTTCAGATCTGTGGTACCCATGTAAAAGTTCAGTGCATCAATACCCGTCTATAACCCCAGTGCTGGGTGTGAAGTGGGGGCAAAGAGGTAGATCCTAGGAACTCACTGCCAATCAGGATAGCCAAAATGGTGAGCTCCAGGTCAAAGACTAGCCTGTTTCAAAACATGAGGTAGAGAATGAGAAAGGAAAATACACATCAACCTCTGGGTTCCATAAGCAGACAACTGCACAAGCACAGACACACACATACAAATAAGCCATATAATGGGACCTATAATGATATATTTAGTAAATACTCAGATATCGGCTATCATGGTTTATCATTTAACTGCTCAAATACCTGCAAAATGAAAAATGAATGATAAAGGCTAAATACTTCAATTCTGTACCACACTCCTCTTTGCAAAAGATATCCAGTCGAAGACAATAAAAACCTGCATATATTACATGGCTGGTCAACTGACAAAGTAGGGGAAGTGGATACATTCTTGGTAGCAGTATGTAGAAGCACATTTTCCAAAAAGACATGTTTCAGTTTTAACTTTGTGCCTATAAATGTGACCTTGTTTGGAAACAGGGTCTTCACAGAATCAATCAAGGTAGGAAGAGCTCATATATTGATTTAGAATGGGTCCATAAGACTAGTGCCCTTAAAATGGCTGCAAACAGAGAAGTTAAGCAGAGGCACAGTGACCCTAGAAATGCCTAGGACTGCCAGAAACTAGAAAGGGCAAAGAAGATCCTCTTGCAGAAGCTTTGGAGTGAGGACAGCCCACCCAACAGCTTAATTTAGTCTTCTAACTACAGAAACTGTAAGAGAATAAAGTTTTGTTGGGTTAAGCTATACAGCCTGTGGCATTGTTACAGCAGCCCTAGAAAACTAACACAGTTATAGGTGCATCCCCCCACCCCCCGCCCCAGTGCACAACTTCTTTTTCCACAACTGCACCTTCTACATGCATTTTTAAAGGAGTGCACATATTATATATCCAAGCTAAAGATAAGGAACTACAGAACCCATCACTAAGTCAATGGCTCCCCAAGGCTAATCTTATAGCTTAGACAACTGTTTAAGATCTTATTATATAAATGTATACCTGTCTCAGAGAAGTAAAAATGATTATCTAAAAGGCTGCCTTTTCTTTAAGAAGCAGAATTTATCTTCTCACCTTTATTAACAACTTTCATGTGATTTGGTATGAATCATCAGTAAAATTTATTATAAATGTTACCATATCAAAGTAAACAGTACTTTGAAACAGTCAAAGAAATATAATGAAATTAGTCTTTTTATTAGGATTATGATACTTTGATCCAAATAAGTAAAACTTATTCTTGGAAGTCTTACTGGCCCACATACAGACTTCTAGAAAAGGGTTAAAAAAAAACAAAACAAAATAAATGTTACTTAGATGATTAGGAGGTTAAAACATCAAAGAGTACAATAAAACAGGCAAATTAAAAGTGGGAGATTTTAGGGGGACAGGCAGACAGCTTGAACCTATTTTAGGTCACTGATCATTTGTTTAATGAAGAAAGCTTTCTTATTAATGAACTTATTTTATTTTCCCTGAAAAATAAAAGCTATCCAAAGACAATAACATGCACATGAACAAGGAAAGAGAGGCAGAGACAGAAAAACAGAGTAAGAGAGTAAAAATCTGACCATGGAAAAGAAAGTTATGAAGACACCAGATATCATTTAGACAAAATGCACCTGGTGCTACTCCAAACTGTGCTGGCAAATCTGGGAGATCAAACAGCCACACACAACACACCAAGGAAAGTCCCTATAGCATAAAGCCATTGAGCTCATCAATACAAACAGAAATGTCATCTTTGGCAAAGTATGGTATCTCATGTCTATAACCCGAGCAGTCTAGAAGTTGAAGCAGGAGGACTGCTCCAAGCATGAGGCATCCTGGAATACACAGTAAGTCCCAGACCAGTCTAGATTAGAGTGAAACTCTGAAAAAATTAAAAAAGGAAAATGAAAACCAGGCCTAGTTTAGGGGCCGATGGATGATGTCTTCACACAGCACTGTTAAGAAGTGAATGGATAGACATCTTTTATTCATACCAGACAAAAAGTATTACAATGAAAGCAGCAAGATAGACATTCCATCATGGCATCCTCAAATCAAGAAGTACCATGTTGGCTTTGGTCAAGTAGATGGTTTTAAAACAAGATAAAAATGAAACAAATATTTTAAGAAAGCGGGGAAGTAAAGAGTATTTTTCAGTACCTGAAGAAATGTTAACATATTTTGAGTTAAATCTACATACTCAAATTAGATAATTTTGAAAATGCCAAGTCATTAAGATTTTAAAATAATCTCAAGCTGTTTTTCTAGGAATGGCATAGAGATTCTTGTTGCTCCGTCTACAGAGTTTTTAAGTCAGTTTCATCTTGTAGATGGTGGGAAGAAGTCAATTTAATAACTCTGACTGGAGAACAATGAAGTCAATATAGGATTCTGGTCTCTTTTAAAATAGTTATATTAAAAATTCTTCCATCTATTATTTCTTAATATTTGTCAACCATAGTCCAAGGATTAAGATTGTAGTCTACAATATAAACTGTATCGTCAGTAGTACAAATGGCTGACTCTGAACTCATAATTTCTAAATAATGTTCAGTGTACATTAGCATACCCAAGGCCAGAATCTTAACTACTCAAGTCTTGTCCATGCTTTGTAACTTCAAAGTCCATTAACTCAACATGATTATTGGTGGACTCACAAATTACTATTATTTCAAAATTAAATTTTTAATATAGTTCTTTTTCTAAATAAGTACCTACTGTGTTAACAGTCTCTAAGAATCTCTATATAAAGAGCCGTCAAAAGAACAACCCACATCTGTAGGAAATGCATGCAAGTATATCATTTATTTATCCTTTTCTCCTTGAAGGATATATGAATCTTTAGCAACCATTTGGCTAAAATACATCTTTAAAAACAATCAAGGAATCATGAGGTGGTAAAATGTTCTTGTTCCCTGGTTGCAAGAATGCCTTGGTGCTGCAGGTCTGACTATGTCTACTGGACAGGATGACATTTCAATCCCCTTTATACGAGTGTTCTAGCTGCTATTGGGTTTACATTCTTATGAGGAATACTTCAGTCACTACTCACATTTGATGAAGAACTTGTGCCATGGTCACTCCATTAGTTAGCTGTTTGACATCTTGACAGGGTGAGGCAGTCTTGAATGTCTGCAGCTAAAATGACACAAAACAAATCACTTTACTGTTGTGCTATCCCTACAACACAAATAATAGAAAGTTTATTTTGTTTAAGTACAGATGGAAGACTATTTCTATAGCTGTGTAAAATTTGTATAAAATAAACACATTTTACATAAAATCAAGCCTAATATAGTAAACCACAGTGGTGCTATGTAAGAAATTATTCAGCATTTCTGAATAATACAAACTCTCAGATGTATCTACTGTAAGGAGAGCATCAGAGAAAGAACTTCAAGATAACTGAACAATTACTAGTTAAATGTCGTTGAAGTTACTTGATAGGAAAAGAAAGGCTAGAAGTGTTAGGTCTGAAACTACTTACACCATATGAATGAGTTCTGAAAGAAACCAGAACTATCCAACAATTAGCCATAAAGCACAGACAGCTGAGCTATTTCAATCTAGGATGGCTTCAGCTATTGCTAACATTTCAGATCTTGATTTTAAAACTGTTCAGGAGACTGACAAGATGCGCTGCTGCTAAGCCTGATGGCCTGTGTGCAATCTCCAGAACTCACATGGCAGAAGGACACAAACAACTCCTGTAAGTTGTTCTCTGACCTCCACACTCCAGCTGCAGCATGTGTGCAATTACACAAACACAATAAAGGAATAAGTAAATTAATGCAATTTTTAAAATTTCATGTGTACTTTAAGAGAGAAGTAGGATAATGACATCTTTTTCAAAACAGCAAATCCAAGATAAGAAAAATTTTATAAAGCAAAGTAAAAGCTAAAATAGATCATATAAATTTATAGAAATCTAATCTCTACCCATACTTAAATGTATTATGATTTTCTTTTCCTATACATATTCATTCTCTTCACTATTCCCTTACTATCCTCAAGTTTACCAATTAATTATCAAAGTCCACAGACTTCCGTTCCAGCATAACTCATTATGATTTTGTGCATTTTGAGATTCGACAAATCTGTCCCTGTTTTTTCTAATACAAAAGAGAGATGGAATGGGAAGACTAAAGCTAGCTATTACTGCTTTCAAATCCCATGAAGATACTTTCTTGAGCTCCTACTTGATGTGGGGCAGTGGTACAAGATGAGATTACAAAGGCAAATCACCAGATTCTCCCTCAAAGCTACTATCATTAAAAATCACAAAAAAGAGAAAATGGCACATGTCATGTTGAGACAACTTGATTAGTTCATATTCACAATATACATGAAATATTTTTGAAAGTAGAAAAAAGTTAATTAATTTAATTAAAATTTGTAATTTAGAAAAGCCTTCTTGTAGAAAGTTCCTGGATGGGAGAGCTTGAGGGTTAAACAGCAAAACTTTGAAGTCAAGGGCCAGAGGAAGGAACCCTCGGGAAATATGAATATTTTTATCATACACAGATAATAGAAAACATGACATTTTTAAGGAACATGCATTTAAGTATCACTGGATTGTCAGTACAAAGGAGGATGAGAAAAGATTGTCAACCCAGGGTAAAGAAGAGACAGGCAGGAGTTAGGATGTTGACGGACTGACAAACACCTTGGACTACAGTTCATCCTTAGCAAAACCATCTATGTAATGGGAAACAACTGGAAAAGTTTCTCCCACAGAAGACAGTTAGGAGAATGCAGTGAAGGAGGGTACACAATCACATCAGCCATCTGCACATGGTTATGTGCTCAATGGCTACTAGACAATCAGGACTAAAAAGTCAAGTTTTCCTGAAGTGTAACAATACCTGTTCACTTGAAAATACCTCTTCAAATCTCCAATAAGTCAGAAAGTCCACAATGGTTCTTGTACATGTTGGCTTTAGAGAAATAAGGAATCACAAAGGAGTGGTAGGGAAGAGAGAGATGCACTAAGAGATACAGAATATCATGTGTGCTTGTGTACAGGAGATGAGTTAGGAGGTTCTGGCAACCATCCTGTCTATGAAATGGACAGTACCAAGACATGTATAATGTGAACTCAGAATACAGGAGAAATGGGTTATATGAGATGTGAAACAAGAATTTTACAACTGGGTGGATACACAGTGAAGAGAAATTACAGTATCTTTAAAAGTAAAACATTGTAGCTACCATTTGCCAACATTTCCTATTTACATGCTAGCTTTTCATGTGTAACTTAAAGACATCATCAACATTTTACAACATGGATATGATTCGTGGCTTTAAAAGATCCATTTCAGAATATTAGGCAGAACAATCCTGATAGGAGTCAGTGAGATGGCTCAGCAGTAAAAAGCACTTGCTCTCAACCTTGACATGAGTTCAATTCCTGGAACTCACATGGAGAAGAAGCTCCTCCCTCAAGTTGCCCCATCTCCACAGGTGCAATAACCGAACTTAAGAAGTTTGAAAAGCAATGTAGACATACACATACGGTGAATCTATGAAATGCACTGTTTAAAGCAACTTCTCCTCTTAACTGCAGATGAAAGTAGGTAACAGAATGTGATTTCACTTGGGTAAATTGAAAGGCTTTATAACTAAGAACAACAATTTTTTTTTTTAAATGAGACTGGCAAGATGGCTCAGTGTTAGGAGTCTCGCAGCTCTTCCATAGGAATAGGATTCAATTCCCATCACCCACATAGCAGCTCACAACCATCTTTTAACTCCAGTCTGAGAGGATACAATACCCATTTCTGGCCCCCCCTTGGGCGCTAGGCATGCATGTAGTGTGTGTGTGTGTGTGCGCGCACGCACACACACAAACAGAAATATTCAACACACACATAGAAATATTCACACACATAAAAATAAATAAAATCTCAAAATATAATTTGATCAGCAATTTTCTCAAAATGCACATATATGTGCTTTTACTCTTTCTTTTACCTAGTGAAGTTATAGCAAAAAAAAAAAAGAATTATTAAAATTATTTGGCCCAATACCCTTAGCTATTGGTGAAAGTTGAATTCAAAAGTATTAAAAAAAAGAAAAAAAAAACTCACAACACTACAAATCAGAATGAAATTGGAAAACATTTCTTCAAACTTTACACATTCCTTCTCTTAGGTAAATTACACTATTTTTCCCTTTGACCTTGTATTTTCTAAGTGGCAGTACATTCTAAGAATTATTTAAAAGAAACATCCAAATCATAAACTCTACCACTTAAAGAGTTACCAGAGGAGACACCCTTCACCTAGCCAGCTTCTCTTCACGGTGCTTCTGCTTCAGGTGAGACCTATTCCTGCTGCAAAAAGCAGCACTACTTCCACCCATCTTCTCCCCGGCACAACTTGTCCCCACCGCAAGTTGTTTTTCTTTCAATCTTATAAACAGTGCTAGCTCTTCTCAAACACAAAATTACCTAGCATATTTGGGAACACCTTCCGGACCAAAGACAACCCCACAAATGTGTATTTTCTACTACTACCCTTAAGGCTAGAGACAAAAGAGTTCATGTGCATTAATTACTACTAACGGCTCTTCCCTGAGTTTGGAATGCATTCCCTATGATTTCTACTCCTTGAAATCATGATGCAACTACAAATCCAGAACGAGAAGTCTATACAAGTTAATGGTGGAATACCATTCTTAGAGGGCAGAGCCAAGACAACTCTATTTTGATCTAATATATTGAGATCCTAGTGAGTATTCTTCCTTTTAGGGTCAGATCAGGCAAGAGTTCTGTTGCCAAGCAGTCAACTACAAGATAATTTCAGAAAGGCCTGTCAGTCATAGTGAGTTCAAGGATAACCTGGGTATCTTCGACTACGTATTAAGTAGAAAGGAGGTTGAGGATACAGCTACATGGGGCAGAGCACTTGCAAAGACCCCTCCTTCAATTGGGGGGAAGGGCAGCAGAAGCAGCAAAGAAAAATAAATGATAAAACAATGTTCTAGAAGAGTTAGAAGGAATACGTTTTAAAGCTAGACCCAAAGATAAGGAGGTAGTTTTTTGCCTAAAAGCCAAGATTCAGCTCAAAGTAGAGCCAAGTAGTATATCCATGAAGCTTCCTAAGGAGTAGAACTACAAGGTTATTCTTAATCACCAAGCTGGGCAGTGTTAGGGAGAAATGTGCATCTGGCTGTAACAGCCTGACACAAGACAGTAACCGTCTGTCAGTCATTCATTTTTCTCCAGTGTACAGCAGCCTGGGGGAACACTGCACAAGTCAACTGGCAACCAAGCCATCCCCTATTTGTGATTCCTTATTTGGTTCGTATTTTTTCAGATCTTGGGGAGTTTTGCCTTCCATTGTAGTTACACATGGCTCTAAACTGGTTCTTGAGAGCCTAGTACAAAGTAGGAAGTTAATAAATACTGCTTTAAGAATGGATATGATCATAATATTTTAAAATAGTGCGGTACGGTTTAAGAAAATCTTGTACTTCAACACCTGACAGGGAAGTCCGTGACATCATAAAGAACCCAGCTTACCATTTCAGTCATGATCACAGCACAAAACTAGAGGCCTGGACACACCCTATGATTAGCCATTTGTTTTTAAACAAAGCAGATCATTAAAAGTAATACTGCCTTCTCTCCTGACAATCCTAAATAGAATAGCTAAACCTAAATGCTAATTTAAATGAACATGCAGATTGACAACGAGCTAAAATGCTTTTAAACCCTTAAATCCCAGCTACTGGCATTCTACTTAAAACTTGTCATTTAAGTTCAAAGTGCAAACGTTACTTCATTATTTCAAACACTCCCAGAGATCTTTTCCATTTGTCCTTTGGATTTACTCGCATTAGGAGATGGCTAGGCAATCTCTTGGAGAATGTAATCCTTCTGATCCAGTCTACTTACATTCCGATCTGACAGACTGCCCTCCACAAAACTACACAACTGGGTTGAGCTGTGAATCATCAACAGTAGTGTGTGGGACGTCAAGTATTATCCTAGCACAATAAAGGGTTAGGAATCACACCTGGATGCCAGTTCTAGGCAATTTCAACAAGTTAGAAACCACTTTGCCCATTGGAATAGTGGAAAAATCTGAGGACTGAGCCAGTCCCAAGTCTGCACCAATGAATCCTGCATATGCATCAAGCGTAAACAAACAAAAAAATGCCAATTATTTTTTTAACTGTAAAAAAGAAAAAGGTATTAAGAAAGGAAGGGGAGCCAGAGAAA
>CABHPQ010139824.1:0-11295 GCA_902168405.1 Peromyscus aztecus | reverse complement strand
ATTTATTGATTTCTTCCATTTTTTTTGTTTGTATTTTCCTTGATTTCTTTAAGGGAATTTTTCATTTCCTCTTTAAAGACCTCTATCATCTTCTTAAACTCATTTTTAAGGTCATTTTCTTCTGTTTCTTCTATGTTGGATGTTCAGGACTTGCTGATATAGAACCACTAGGTTCTGGTGGCGCCATATTGCTCCTTATGCTGTTGAATGTATCCTTGTAGAATGTACCCATCTCTTCTTCCAATTGGTGCAAACAGTGTCTTGCCTCAGGGAGTCACTCTTGGTCCAATTGGAGCTTTTGGTCCAATCAGCTCTTGGCCCAACTGGAACTGGTGGAGTCTGTGTCTCAGGGAGCAGCTGTGGTCTTGGCACATGGGTAGGTTTGGGGTAAGGAATCGGGCTTGTGTTTACAGGGTCCAATGGGGTTTGGTGGTAGTCAAGGCTGCCTGCAGGAGTTCTGCCTGTTGGCCTGCACCTAGGGCTCTTGGTCCAATTGGAGCTGGCAGAGTTTGTGTCTCAGGTGTTCTTCCCAGATAGAGGGGACCCCAAAAGACCACCATGGAGACTGAGTCCCATATGTAAAAGCAAAGAGCCTTTATTATCTTCAAGCTCCGGTGCTTGGTCTCTCTATCTGTCTGATTCAGCAGTGGGAGAAGAGAGCTCAGAGTCCAGGCAGGTTGGGCTTTTTATCATAGCAGAGGTTGGGGTGATGAGATTTCTGGGATTCAGGACCCTGATTGGCTGGTATTTGTCTAGGGGTATAGGGAATGTTTGGAATGTCAGGTATTTCCTCTTAGATACAGGCCCTACTGGATGGGGTCAGCTTATGGCTTTTCCTGAGTCCTGGACTCAGACATTTCCCCTTAGATGCAGGCCCCACTGGGTGGGGCCATCTTATGGATTTTCTTGGGTCCAGGTGTTGCCTGCCCGAAGTTGTGTCTGGGCCTCTCAGCCTGTCATGGCACCTGTGTGGTCAAGCTGTTTTAGGGCCCCCCACAAGGGAGCAGCTGTGGTCTCAGGTGATGGGTGGGTTTGGCACATGGAGCGAGGCTAGTAGGTTATAGGGTCCTGTGGGGAGGTGGTCATCAGGTCTGCCTGTGGGAGCCCTGCCTGCTGGACTGTACCTGGGGCTGCAAGGAGAGGGGCTATGGGGCATGGGTTGTGCCCCTAGGTCTAAAGCCTAGAGGCTCTTGGTCCAACCAGAGCTGGCAGAGTCTGTGTCTCAGGGAGCAGTTGCAGTCTCAGAGGGTGGGCGGGTTCCTGGTGTAGTTTTATCAAAAGAGTAAATACCTGAAGGAAAAGAGAATACTACAATACTAAAAATAAAAGTAGAGAGGAGGAATATGAGATGTGGAAAGGTTCCAGTATGGAGGGGTATATGAAAGATGGGACAGTGAAGTGTTAGCAGAAGTCTTGTATGAAAAATTTAGGTGGAAATCTGTGCTCTTCCAGCTCCAAGGGTAAAAAAGTCATCAGTGACAGGGGGGTAGGAAAACATGAGTTACATGAAAAGTGATGAGGGGAATATTTGAGGTTAAATGTTCCGGTGGGTATTGGAAAATTTGGGAGAGGAGAAAGTAAGGTTTGGGTTAACTAAAATGAATGGCATACAAAGAAGCCTTATGGAAAATCTGTAGTCTGTAAGTAAATTTACACACACACATACACACACACACACACACACACACACACACACACACACACACACGGTAATGTTGAACAGAAGTACTGTTCATAGGTAGATAATGCTCCATTAATAATCTTACCCAGTGTTCTATACTGCGTGGCTTGTCTGGCAAGATATACATACCTACTGGTGCAATCGTGGCATGATGGTTATAGGAGAAAATAACGGCTTTCTGATTGGACCTGAGAGGGCATTTATGTCTCCTCCTATAATCCTGCTCAAAAATTCATGACTGGGGTGGTCACAGGCTGTAGAGAGAAAACTACTATGGTTTTGCTGAATGGTCATGTTGTCAAATGCTTTATAAATATTTATGTTTACACCTGTAGATTTGTGTCAATCTTGGCTCTGATCAGGGAAGCTTATTTTTACATTAAGTAGAGGCTAATAAGGAGCCTAATAAATGAAATGTACTGAGTATAAACTATAAATCCTCATATGTGAATAGGTCATCTAGACCAACCTCCCACCATCCAAGGTTTAGACCACTTCACAAAAGAGGGAACAGAAGGATCATAACAAATGTCACATGATGAATAGAGCTGTGAATAGTCACATGAGGAGAAAAGCTGTAAACAGCTGAATCTGGACATAACATGGCTGTTGCTGACATCAACTCATATTAGCTGTGTTTACCAATACTATATCAAGCTGGTCAAAATTCTAGCATGAATTAGGGAAGGACCTCCAAGGATCCATCACGACTAGAGGTGATAGTAACAGTTGATGGTTGCTGAGGGTTGGACCATCACTTTCCTTTGGGGACATGGCCACTTCTCGGTTGCTCATGCCCTAGTGAATGGTCATACACCCATGATCATATGGGCATCACTAATTGGACTCAGGGTGACATTAATGACAAGAAACAAAGAACAGGTCACAAAGTGCTGGTTGAAGACAGAATGTGCAGGGCAAAAGAGAAAGTTGGATGGAGTCAATGGAAGTTGGATATGATTGATGTACATTCTATAAATGTATGAAATTTTCATGCAGTGAAATTTTTAAATGTGTAAATAAGTTGAAACTCACATTTCTAATTCTAAAGATATAAGTAGACCACTGTTTTAGCAATTTTAAGGAGGACTTACTTTAGTGATTACTCAGTTGTGTGGGTTCATGTTCATATACATGTTCTTTAGTGTGACTGAGGATGACAGAAGAGGGCATAGAGCCCTCTGAGCTAGAGGTACAGGTGGTTGAGTTGTGTGTGTTGATTGATGTTGTTTTCAAAAGAGAAGCAAGTGCAACTTTTTGGGGGGGCAGTGTGTGTGTGTGTGTGTGTGTGTGTGTGTGTGTAATCAAAAATACTGTTGTTCATGAAGACGTAAGAGGATAACTTGGGGGGAGTCATTTCTTTCTTTCTACCATGAAAGTAATGTCCTACAAATGTAACTGAGGTCATAAGACTTAAGGTCAAACAACTGCATCTACCAAGCTATCTCACTGACCCCTAGTTTTAGAAGTTATTTAATAGTAAATATATTGCCAAATACTTGATTTGGGAATATTTACTTTCATTAACATTAATACTGTAGACAAAAAGTTTTGTGAAAACATTAAAATTTTGTTTCTGTTTGGCAACAATATTACATTGTAATATTTTCCAAGTTTTGTTTGTTTTGTTTTATTTTTGTTATTTGTTTTTTTAAGATATCTGTAAAGACTTCTAAATACTTGAAACCTCCTACACCATATTTTTCTTCAAAGCTGTATTTATGTTTGCATGTACATATGATCTCGGTCTGTAACTTGTTTGTGATACTTTTCATTACTGTGTATTGTTTGGAAAGGATTAATGCTAATCACCACCGGGGTCCTGGAGTGTGATCAGTGTGTTGTGTTATGGAATAATCTTTTTGTACACTGTGAAGATATGTCTTTTCCAAGGTGCCTTCTGATTGGCTTAATAAAGAGCTAAATGGCCAATGGCTATGCAGTTAGAGGTTAGGCAGGACTTCAGAGTAGAGAGAGAAGAAGAGGAGATGAATCTATGTGCAGAGGAGATGCCAGAGGACATGGAGAGGAGGTGCATGATGGAAGAGAGATAAAAAGCCATGAGACAAAAACATAGATCAATATAAATGGGTTACTTTAAGTTATAAGAGCTAGTGAGACAAGCCTAAGCCATAGGCTGAGCTTTCATAATAATAAGTTTCCATGTCAGTTTTTGTGAGCAGGTGGCCTAAAGAAAAATCAGCCAACACATGGCACCAAACAACTGGCCACATATTTTCACAAAAGAACTGAGAAAGCTTTAAAAAAGGTTCCAAACATACAAAAACAGAGCCAAACACAGCTGTCTAGTCCTGCAGTCTCTCATGTGGGCCATAGTATGGAGCTGTGTCTCCCATCCAGTGCCTGCACACTTGAGCCACCAGCACCATGAGCTAAGCTGCATGATTGTTTAAGGTTTTGCTCATGCAGACCAAACGGTTACATATAAACAGTAAAGCAGTTTCAGATGGAAAAAAACAAAAACAAACAAACAAAAAACAAAACCAAAAAAAACTCTCAACAGGTTATAGTGTGTTTAACAATGTGTGTAGGCTTAAGAAAAAAGAAGAAAAATGAAATAGACAGTAATAAAAATAGATTAAAAATAAAATAACATCTTTAAAGAAAGAAATAAAGTAATAATAAAAATAAGCCACATAGAGATTAGAAATACACAGGGAGTCTGGATCCTATATGGTGTCTTGTTAACTTTCAATTTTTAAAATTTTTGCTGAGGAGTAAATGACAGCTGCTGAAAAACACTGGATTTTGGAAGGAACTGCTGAATTAAACAAGGAAGTCAAAATGTATTGTTTCAAGGAAGAGATTATGTTTTTGTTTCCACAGAAAATGAAAGGCTATGAATTCCTGCAAGGTTGATCGAGATCATATTTGTTCAGGGAAGACCTCCTGAAAATCCTGGCTATAGACCTAAAGAAATAAACTGAAAAGAACTACAAAACAGGCAACATATATTTTACCTGCTCAAATGTAAAACAAAAAATCATTGTAGTGGGTAGCCATTCTAGTTTTGGTCTGGAAGTTTCAACTCCTATTGAGGCTTTGGTAACTATCACGCCTACAAGGCAGGGCCAAGAGAGGGCCCTGAAGACCTGAGATCCGGATGCACAGCCTTCTCTTAGTTCCCGGACCCTGGATGCTGGAGGTAGACTGAGCAGAGTTCTCCAGAGAACACTGCCAAACTGTGCTGCATCTTCCCCAGGCCCTGCGACCTACCTATCCCTTCATTTGTAGGTTATGCCACTAAATAAATCTCCCTTTTAACTACGTGGAGTGGCCTTAATAATTTCACCAATAAATCATCTTTGACTGACTTGTGCACAATGCACAGTCCATATTTGTGTTAATACAGGTATTTATGTGACCTTTGAAAGTTTGTGTGTTTTCATAACAAGGGGACCAGACACCAATGAAAACAGGTGGCCCAGATGATCTAGCCTCTCAGAGTGCCTATGTTGCAGTTTCCTCAGAGTTCTACATCCAGAACAGCTTCAAGGCTGCTGTGAGATAGTTCAGCCTCACAGACTATTTTAGCCAGGACTACAGGTAAGCTTTCCCATTGCATAGAGACTGGACAACAAATGTTATGGCTAGTTTTCCCAGGACTTAACTATTATCTCAATTTTCTCAAGTTCTCTAAACATGCCATTGCCTCTAGACAAAAGGAAGCAGTCTAGAGACTGGTTTTTTGGTCATTTGGGTGGTTTTTTGGTCATTTGATGGGTAATGAATGTTTGTCATTGTTTAGAGAGGTTGGCTTCAAGTTGTTATTGGTCATGGTCAGGAAAAAAGCTGTACAAAAGAGATTAGTTTCAGGGGCTCTTTTTTTTCTGAAGGAAAAAAGGGAAACATAGTATGAAAATGATAGAATAAAAGGGTAGATTGTTGAGTATATTTTTGAATAACTACTAGTCTTAAATATTTTACAATGGTATGGATTTTTGTATGTTGATACAAATTTAAGGGCATTTTTGTTATGCTGTACATATGTTTCTATTTTTGTTTAAGGTATCGTAACTATGCAGCTCATTTAAAATGTAATAAAGTTATAGTCTTTAAAGGCTATTACAAACTTTTTAAGATAGTTAAGAAATATAGGTTAGTAGCTAGTTATCTCGAACAATCAAATTTGTGGCCATGTTAGGTATGTTTACAAGGTCAAACAAAGATATATTTTAGATAGACATATGGTCTTCAAACACTACAGAGACTTACAAAGTTCTAGGTCTGTAGACTAAAGATAGATGTCTCAATATTATGAAGGAATGTTGGGTAACCGTGCAGGGAGCCGAGTGTCTTTGTAATTTCTACAGCTTTGGAAGTTGTTTGCTCTGAACTTCCTGTTTACTCAGTAATATTTTATCCTTCTTGGGCTTTTTTTCCTTGTTAACAAATTTAAAAAGCTTGCATAAAAGATGCAGAGTTTCTAAAGTTAAAAAACATAAAAGCTTAAATTGTTTATCTAAAAACATGTTTTAAGATCTAAAAAGATATTTTTATGATGGTAATATGAATTACAATTAAAAAATGGTTTAGGTATAAACTTATAATTCATTAAGATAAGATAGATAGTAAAGTATTTTCTCCAAGTTTGCCAAATACAAATGAACTGGACATTGTGATTGTAATTCTTACTTAATAATTGCTGTTATTGTATATATTCCATTTGTTAAAGTTAATACTTTTCCTTTCTATTTAGACAATACCTGATAATTGTTCTTACTGTATATAGTTTTACTGTGTTAGAGTTAAAACTTTACTTTTATGTTTAGTCTAAAATGAGGAAATGTTGTGGAATGATCTTTCTGTATACTATGAAGATGTGTCTCTGCCAATGTGCCTTCTGATTAGTTTAATAAAGAGCTGAATCTAGTCAGGAAGAGGTTATGCTGGACTTCCAGGAACAGAGAGAAGGAGAAGAGATGAATTGATATGTAGGAGAGATACTAGAAGACACAGAGAAGAAACAGGAAGTGCAAGATGGAAGAGAGGTAAGATAAAAAAAAACATGAGACAAAATGTAGATTAATATAAATGGGCTAATTTAAGTTATAAGGGCTAGTGAGACAAGCCTAAGCTATAGGCCAATCTTTCATAATTAATAATATGTCTTCATGTCTTTTTTTTTTTTTTTGAGCTGGCAGCCTAAAAAGAAAGCAGTCAACAATAGCGAGCATCCCTGACTTGCCTGTCCAATTTTTATGCCTTTCCCACAATTAAACAGGATTATGTCTTGTTTTCAATTGGTCTCTTGCTTTTATTATTTGTCACCTCAATAATTTTGTTCATAATTTTTTAAATGAATGATTTTTCAAATTTCTCCCAACTTGTATGTTATGCTTTCATTTTCCAATACATTTCCCTTTTTCTTTTTGCTCTGTACATAGGAAAGCGTTTGTGTATGTTCATTGCATACAGGTATACATGTGTGTAGAAATATCTGAGCACGTGTGTGCACATGCCTGTGGAAGCTAGGGGTCTTTTCCTAAGAATCTTGTTTTTTGTTTTATGTTTTCATACAGAGTCTCTCACCTGTACCGGGGATGACCTATTTTGCTAAGCTGTCTGGCCATAATAGCCATGGGATCTGTCTGCCCCATCCCCCAAAATACTTTGATTACAAGCTTATGGCTGTTTACAAGGGTGTTTTGGATTGAATTTAGAACTTCATGCTGTGCAGCAAGTACTTTACTGACTGGCCTGTCTTCCCAGCCTTGGGATTTCATTTTCTAATTGCTGATTGACTGCTGAAACTAGACGACTGTAATATTTAAGAATAAATCTGGCCATGTATTTTACTCATAGAAATTTCTTTGATGTTTCTATGATGTATATTTTTTTCTTGAATGGTAATACTATTATATTCTATATAAAGTAATAACTTAATATTCCTTAACTTCTGGTTCTATTATATGGTTATTTTACACAATACCTTTAGGTTTCTTAGTAACAAAACTACTTCACCCTCTCTATAGCAGAGTATAGACAAAACATCAGAGCAATCTAATTTTTCATTCTCAATGCCAGTTCTTTCTCTGACATTTTCAATCTATTTTTATGAGTATTTGTAAATAAACCTTATCATTTCAAGATTTCCTCCACAGAATGATATGGTATTGTCTATTGATCTGTATCTAAAACAACCCAATTATTAGGTGGAATACAGAATTTATAAAATTTACCTTTCAGTGTTCTCCTCTGCTTAGTGTTTGTCTATGTATTGAACAATTGCAATTTTACTGGCTAATTTGACAAACTAGGAATAACATTAGGAGATTTATTCATGTTGGCTTGGATGCTTTATTAAAGATCTTTAAGCTTCTCAAAAATAGCCAGTTAAGTGTACTCACATATATACATGTGTGTGTGTGTGTGTGTGTGTGTGTGTGTGTGTGTGTGTGTATATATATATATATATATATATATATCATCAATTATAATGCTACATAGGTCAATGATCCAAATACTAGCCTTCTAATAAGTACCATATAGTTAATTGAAAATGAACTATCATTTGAATTTTGTTCAGTCTCCTTTTCTCATGGTAAAGTAAATGTACTATTTCCACTATGTTAAAATACATTTAAAATTACATGTTTTTAGTAAAAGTATATCAATGCATCATTAAGAATGTAGTTTACTGCTTTAAATACTGAAACAGATCAATGGGTATGAACTTTCTCTCAGCCTCTTTCTGTCTATGAACCTGGGTAATTTATTTGGCAATTAGCCTGTGCATGTATACATCACAGCTGTCAACAACTGCCCAAGGAGTAATACAAATTTAAGGAATGCATTGTCCCATTTGTGGATCCCAGAGGACTGCTTGTCATAAAAGTCCTTTTGAGCCATCTGTCCCTAGCCTATCAGTGTGAACTATGGAATTACATTATGCAGGTAGGTACCACCTGTGTGGCTGGCAAGACAAGAAAAGTGAAGAGTTTCACAGCGTGTTATGTTCCAAGAAAGGTCCAAGCTGTAGCACAGCATTAGCAATGAGCAGTATCTGTGCTTTCTGTCTCTAGCAGTTTTTACGACTGTAACCCATACTTACTGCATGCATTCTATATAGTACATTTATATTAAAATGATTTTGTATACCTTCTAATTTCTACATTTAAGAATGAAGTGCTGTGTTAGAACTGAATAGTTTGCGGGGGAAAGAATGCTATTAGGCTATGTGGGACCATCACAGAGAAGTTACAAGCTATTGATAAAGATGAGAGAGATCAGAGCAGGACTGGTCTATTTGATAGTCCCTTTCTTGTTTCATTTCATTCTCCAGAAAATCCCTCAAATTAAGTATCCCATTTTCAGACGAGGAACAATCACTTCAAGCTACTCAAATACAACAGTCCTCTTGGGAATGGAAGTCCCAGTGGCCTGTCAATCACCCATGCCAAAATAAATTTTTATCCACTGACAAATGTGTTCTACACTGTGTGTGAGTTTCCAGATGAGCCCCAGAAAGTACTGGAATTAGTGAGGCCAGGGTCATTACAAGACTGAGAAGCACAGCTGGCATTTTGTCCATATGCACAAATTGAAAAATTCTGTCATGAAATTTTATTATTCATGTCAGTGATCTTTTAGGCATGAGTATATTATGAAAGTAGTTACAGAATTCTAACATTATTGTGTGTATCCTATTTTTCTCTTCCCATTTTTAGTAAAGTATGTACAATTTTGTGTATGTATTTGCATATGTGTGAATGTTAGTTTACAGTTTATAATTTATAAATAATTATAAAATGATTTATTTTCAATAATGTTTTATGAGTGTCTATATGGGGATATAAAAACATGTATGTACAGATGCCTACATACCAGAAGTGACACTGACTCCTCTGGAACTTGAGTTTCAGGAGGTTGTGACCATCTAATATGGCTACTAGGAATTGAACTCAGGTCCCCTGAAACAGTAGTGAGAGATTTTAACTGTTGAGTCATTTCTCCAGACCATGTGTGCTTGTGTGTGTGTTTCAAACATGAAAAAAAATCTATAAATTTATTCTTCCTTCAAGATTATCTGAACAAAAAAGTCATACATGAAACCAAATTGCAGACAACATCCTTTGTACTATCTCTCAATTGCTAAGAATGTATAATTGGTAAAAACCTGTTCCCATTCTGTGGGACACCACTTTGTCCAAACTATCATGTCCTTTTCAAAGCAGAAGCTTCTCAGTTTCATGATGTTCCATTTATTAACTGTTTGTCGCAATGTCTCTGCTAATGGTGTTCTGTTCAGAAAGTCTTCTATGTCAATGAGTCCAAGCTTATTCCTCACTTTCTCTTCTATGAGGTTCAATTTATCTGATTTTATGTTGAAGTCTTTGATCCATTTGGAGTTGAGTTTTGTCCAGGTTGATAAGTAAGGATCCATTTGGATTATGCTACAAGTATCCATCTAGTTTGATCAGTACCATTTGAAGATGCTATCTTTTCAAGTGTGTATTCCTGGATTGTTTATCAGAATTCAGGTGTCCATATGTGTGTTGATTTATGTCTGGGTCTTCATTTAGATTCCATTGATCAGTGTGTCTGCTTTTTCCAATACCATGCTGTTTTGTTTTTTGTTTTTTTTTTGATTTGTAGTACAACTTGAAATTGGGATGATGATACCTCTAGCAGTTCTTTTATTTTTCAGCATTGCTTTAGCTATCTTGGTTTTTGTTGTTTTGTTCGTTTCCATATGAAGCTGCACATCTGCACATTGCCCTTTCAAGATCTGTGAAGAATTGTGTTGGAATTTTGGTGGAGATTTACATTGACTCCATAGATTGTTTTTGGTAGGATGGCCATTTTTATTATATTAATCCTACCGATCCATGAGTAGGGAAGATTTTTCCATCTTATATCTTCTTCAATTTTCTTCTTCAATGACTTGAAGTTATTGTTATACAAGTCTTTCACTTTCTTGGTTAGAATTATTCCTATGTATTTCACATTATTTGAGGCTATTGTGAAAGATATTGTTTTCCCAACTTCTGAGAAACATTTATAGAAAAGTCAACACTTTTAGTATAAGGGAAATTCATATCAAAACTATTTTGAGATTCATTACACCTGTAATAATGTCAAAATTAATAAAACAAAAGACAGCTCATTATGGTAAGTGTGTTGGGTATGGCAAACACTCATTCATTGACGATGGGATTGTGAACTTTTATAATATTTATGGAAATCAATATGGTGGTTTCTCAGTAAACTTAATTGATCTACCTCAATATCCAGCTAAACCAGTCTTTGTGATACATCCACAGGAATCTATATCCTTCTGTCGAGATATTGTTCATCCATGTTCATTGATGCCAAAGGCATACAAGCCAGAAATTGGGCACAGTCTAGATGTCCACCAAATGATGAATAGATAATGAAAATATGATATGCATTCTCTCACGTGTGGCTGTTAGATTTTGTTCTTTAAATACACAATCCATATAACCACAAATGTTTGTTACAGAGTAAGGATCTAATGGGGAAGGAAGAAACTCATACTGAAGGGTAAATAGAATACATAGTTATGGAGAAACAGTGGAGCCTGGAACAGGGAGATTAAGTGGAAACGGGGAGGGAACTTGGAGTAAAGA
>CABHPQ010139823.1:0-12984 GCA_902168405.1 Peromyscus aztecus | reverse complement strand
AAAAGCTAGTCAGCTGTAACTAAAGGAAGGAAGGGTATTGGATGGGAACAAACTCTGAAAACATTACCTTCAGCTTGGGCAAGCGCTTGATGGTTTTCAGTGGTCGCAGAACTCGGAGTACCCTCAGAGACTTGATAGTCTTGATGTCCCGCCCCTTGTTGGTTCTGTAAAGAAAGGCCCCCAGGAAATCATTTGGAAAGGGGAGAAACAGAAGTGGCAGCCACACTACTGCATTAATAACAGTAAAATCAGGGAACAGAGAGTAGTAGACCAGAGGCCAGAAGCTAGGTTGGTGTAGAGTCCTTCAAGGACAATCTACAAACATGCTTTAGGAGTAGTCTCACTCTCTAGTGTGCATATGCACACATTCATATGTGTATGCCCATATATGCACATCCATGTGCTCACAATAGTTCAACTTATGGTTTCACAACTTCAGATGGTGCAAAAGTGAGCTGCATTCAATAGAAACTACATCAACTTCAGCATATTCCTCTATAGGCTTATACTATGCAGAGAGAAACTCTCTTGTAAGACTGGGCAGTCAGTGGTCCTAGTCACCCACAAAATCATGAGAGTAAAAGATTAATGCTATGAAGCATGAATAATATGCTGCTAAGTTAATCAGATGTCCATAAATGTAATAAGTGCATTTTGTATTAAGGCATTTTCAATTTCCATTGAGTTTACCTGGATGTGACCATATGAAAGAGCAGGAACATCTGTGTACACACCAAGGAGCACACAGGCACCCACAGGCTTCCATGCACATATATTAATAATTGTTTCATGTCTTTGATAGCCACTTTAATGCTACCTAATACCACAATGGTAAATAAAAATGGAACAATGTCAACTAGATACCATGACCAGTGGTCCACTGTGGATCCCCACTGTGTCCAGTCTTTTTTCCATAGCAGGTTTTCAAGATATTTGTTGACTTGGGAACAGTTGAGAGCACGTCTCATTGGGGAACTTGACCCAGAAGTCCAGGTTTGTTACTTCTCATGGTTCATCAGTGTGGGGAGAACACAGCAAGGACCAGTGAGGAACTCAACACTCTTGCTGTGCTAGGCTGCCACTTCAGAGAAAGCACGTGTGCAGGCATCTTGCCAGGACTGTGGCTCATACTCCAATTATTCGTGGCTGGCCTTTTCTATACTCATTTCTATTTCAGAAGCTCTGTATCTAGCACAGGCTTCAGAGAATCACTCAGCTGGAGCATGCCCAAGTTATAGGACATACCTACCTTTATCCTGGTCCTATGGGTAATGACCCTCCCTATTCAGCCTCTTAGGAATGTTTTCTCTTAATGAAGATCATGCATTTCTCTTTTTATTTCTAGGAATTAAATGTATAAATCAATTTGTATTTCTCTTTCTTCCCTGCTCATCCCCTGAGATCTTTGTATTCAACTCAAATAACTACAATTTGTTAAAAAAAAAAAAAAAAAAAAAAAGGTACATGCTGGGAAATAAGACTCTAAATAGTGAGATCAGGCTTGGTTCATTCCTCATGCTGGGCCAGACTACTATTATATTAACAATTGCTGGAGAGGGGACCTAGAACATCAGATGGAGAATACCTGATTCTACATGCAATTTGCCCTGCTATGCCCAGCTTCAGATAAGGAAATCATAATCTTTTACAAAAGGTATGAAATCAATGAATCTAATCCTTCAAGCTGACATTATACCAGTATTAATTCTAAGCTCTCATGGTTGTCACAGGTGATGACCTACATGTCATTTTTGAAAGGTAATCCACATATACTATATTAATATGAACGTTCACGTCCTAGAGCTCCAGCATATTTAATAAATTCTTCTGCTTTTTAAGCACATCTACCTACAATATCTAAGAAAAACATCACATAGGCCAAGTAACTACCCAAACCAACAGGAATGGTCACTTCTCAAGCGTGGGAACTGCTCTTAGTGCTCAATGGAAACCTACCATTCATATAGACTCACCACTCCTTCCTCACTGAGTTAGTGCCTTCTCCAATTACAGTGTCTCCCTCCGCCCACTAGACCCCCAAAACTTCTTACCAAACAAACAAGCAAACATAGTTACCCCAAAGCGTTCCTATGGTGGATCCAGCCAGGAAGCAGTAACAGGAAGGGGAAGGGATGGAGAGAGAGAAGAAAGTCAGAAAACCTCAGGGAGGAGAGAAGCTCTTAAGGTGATGGCATGCTGGGGAAGCAGAGGACCATGGGATCCCACCCACAGCCTTGGCACTTGCCACATTTATAGGGTTTGTGAAAGGAAAGACAGCCCACCATATACTCCACCACCCCCTCTCCACCCATAGGGCAAAAGTCCTTCAAAAGCTCTGGCAGGCCTGCCTCTAACTCAAAGGTACCTGGACCTGCACTGTCTTCCAGGGGGCTGAGTTTAATTGTACTTTTCTAAGCATAAGCGTTCATTTTCACCCCCTTAGGAGTCTTACAACAAAATCTGCTTCCAGGACTTTGTATCTGCCCTGGGTCAGAAACTCTCTGAAAAGGCATTTCAAGTGACAGTGGCATTGGATAGTTTCACCTGAAGAGGGGTGGGTAACCACATTCAAACGGGGGCACTCTGGTGTCACTCCAAAGCTCTAAGACCAACATCACTAAACCACACCCAGGTGAGAAAGAAGACTTTTGTTTGTCAAAGTTTTAGAGAAAAGCTGCTTTTTGAGCAATTAGATGAGGAGTTTGTGAACTGTTTACTGTACAACTCCTAAAAGAAAAACCATCCCTGTTTGAGCAATAAGACAAATGTCCTTACCACCCTCCCACAGTTGAGTGATCTGGGAATTAAATTGGAGGCTTATAACCTGAAATCCTTAATGTGAAAACGTCTAGATGGTCAGAGCCCAGAAACATCTTTTTATCGCTCCGTATATGTAACAAGCATCCATGCAGTCCTCAATCCTTGTCAGACCCTGTTCCAGGTACTGGAACCAACGATTGGCTAATCTCTTGGAATATTAGCTAGTCTTGTAGGGAAGACAGACCTCAGTCCAGCAAGTATACAAATGAAAGGAATTAGTGGTAACTTGCTGTGGAGAGATGGAATCACGTGATTTGATAATTCACCAAGACAGCAACACAGATCTCTTTTCTTTTATGTTGTATTTTCCTGATAATATCCTAAGATGTGAGAACAGGGTAGCAGATGGACATACAGGCAGGTGGTCTAAGAGCACAGTCCCCTGGCTTTAACTGTCTGTTTAACCCAGCCTCCTGTCTCAGAGGCCTCTACATCCAATAGCATCTGAACCGGTTCTGAAAGACTGTATTTAGAGCTACCTCATGCAAGGAGGACCAACATTTCTTGCTCCTTCTACATAAATACAACACAAAATTTGCATTATTCTCGTCAATTCATTTCTCTCCAGAACCCTAGTAAAATGTGGTATGGAACAAAGGAAACTTCTAGCCACTGTATATGTACCCCAATGTGTTAAAAAAAAAAAAAAAGGGAAAACTGGTACATTCTAATATTAACAGGTAGGTCTGTCACGCTACTGGGGCTGTTTGGCTCATTCTGACTACCAAGACCTGAGCAAAGATAACAATCAGACATGAGCTTCAAGTGAAAGATTGGCTATTAATTATTCTGTACTCTTTTAAACAAGTGTCTTACTGCAGAAGAACCATTAAAAAGCTGTAATTTTGTAGCACATGTGAGGGCCCAAGGTCAATCTCTAGCACCAGAAAAAAAAAGAAAACCAAAGCAAAACAAAGCAAAAACCCTGGTTTTGAACTGATGCCAAGAAGAGCATGCTTGCATCCTGTGTGTTACCAGCACAGGGTCAATACCGACTTGCAAATGGCAATTTGAAGTGAGAGGGTTGAATAATAAAGCAACCGAATTGGAAAAAACTTCAAGAATTTCACCATCACTCACTCAATTATATCATAATTTATAACCAAACAAGACCAAGGCACTTTCCCCCTCAAATCCATTGTGAAATCCAAGACTGCATAGGAGATGCTTCTCCAATCTGAGAAGACATGCTTTTCCAACTTTTCGAGCCACATTGTTTTATAAACAATTCATGGGCTTTTTATGAATCATCCAAATAATCACTTGATAATATTGTTAATCTTTGTTCCTAAATGTATAATGAGGTTTTTTGTTTTGTTTTTTACACTACCTAATTAATGAAACTTGATGAGTTTAAACTGGACTCTAAGATAATATGCTGGGATGCACGGGTCCCACTTTAATTGAGACTCAATGGGGCCACCCATTTTACCATTTATCTTCTACCAATTTGCTCACCAGAAGAATAGCAAAAGCTCAATTTCCCTGTGTCTCATCAGCATAAGAGGAGAATTTCCCAACTCAGTTGTCAAGTTGCCCTCCATATCCGTCACATGCAATCACTAGGCCTTTACTGCCATCTTGCTCTCTGGGTCCCCTTTCTTCCCAGGATGTGCTCTCCAATAGCTGATTTCTGCTAAGAATGGGCAGAACAAGAACACCAAGTTCTGAAGAGCCCTTCCTTCCTTAAGTATCATGGTTTCTGTCCTCCTCCACCAATGAGAAGTAGCAGAGGGCCATGGGGGAATTTCTTGTGGGAAGATCTAGGCTTGCAAGACAGGAAGAGAGGTCCAAGCTAGAAGGAACTTAATTATTCTGCTATTGTGTCTGGACCATTAGTTGGTAGGCAATAATAACTACCATTTATTATCCAACTTAAGTACCTGGTACTGTATTGAACATGAAACCTATTTTACCTTATTTAATTCTCACAGAACCAAATGGGGTTATTTCTCATTTCTACTTCCATGTAAAGAAACGGAAGTTCACAAAGTGAAGGTAGCTGAAACTAAAGAATCAGACGCAAGTCTGCCTGACTACAACGTTATAGTCTCTTTCAAATGAGAGCCACTGGGGGTTTTATCCAACGTAGAGAAATGCAAAAGAAATTAGTATTAATTTCTTTATTATTCTATATAACTTCTGAGCTCAACTATTAACCTATTTGTCATAACTCCCCTTAACTTTTGTAGAGACTGTTGGTGGCAAGGAAAAATTACAGGTGCAACATCAAGATGGATAGGTGTAGGGATGCCCTTCTCCATTTTCCCTGCCCTAGGTAGAGACAGAAGGATCTACAGAGGAAGTTAATAGCTTGTAACTAGCCAGAACAGCATGGCAGGAGAGAGTTTAACATATTGGGGGAAAAAAAACAATAAACTTGAATTCCACACACTGAAGTTGCTCAAGATCTGGCTTTGCTATTTACTCATCACGTGAGTGAAACCAGCCGGAACTCTAACCATTGAGTTCTCAACTGCTAAATCTGATCAATGAAATCAAGTGTGCATGGAAGTGAGGAGGAAGCATATCCTCATGGCAATACATGTCGCTCCAGAGGTTGTGGGGAAACCAGGTTCAGCTGCCTGCATGAAGAAAGGAAAGGCAGCACTTTGGCCTTTTTACCCTTAGCTGTGCCATTTGAGGATTTTTTTTCCCCTTCTGGCTCCAGCATCTCTCCTTGTCATCTATATATCTTAGATCCACAGTTACTCTGTCATCTTTGTTCTGTGACAATAAAACTTGCTCGGTGCTAAGTATTTGGTGTATAAACCTCCTTGAATAATGACCTCAGTGAACCTCTAATACATACCATGACAGCCATTTGAAATGTGCCCTTTTTCAATACACATCACTATACTCCAACTGGAGGGTATTTTGGTCCAAGTACCAAGAAGCAGGAGGAGGCAGCAGAGCATCTGTGTGTTAACAGTTTTGTAATTTAGACTGCAGAAGAGTGACCTGGTTTGTATTTCTTTTTAGTCCTTATGTTCTAAACATAACCAATGACCCTTCATCTGTCATCTTCGTAGGGAGGTCTTGCTGGCTGAAGTTTAGCCAATGCATCCCCTCAGCTGCAGACTAATTTGTACTGTAAGGTTGTGTCCTGTGAGTATAGCTGTGGTGGCTAGCTGGTCACATAATCTGGGCAGATACTTCCTGGGTCCCATTATACAATCTTCTATCCTGAGAGCTCTACAACCTACTTTTAAGCATGAAGGGTACTATGATGAGTTTCCACTAATCACTCAAAACCAGGCTCTTCCTGTGGCCATGAAGCCTCACTTCCTATACAGGGTGCTTTTTGCATTCAGGTCTGGTTGGTCCAGCAACTGGATAGAGCTGTGTTCCCTGATTTGGACTATTTCATTTAGCCTAGTTCTGTGTCCACAGGATGAAGTTCTTCTTATAACCAACCACCTTCCAAATTTGTTCTATGAATAAACAGAAAGACTTGGGCATTCACATCCATAGGATGTCTGCAATTGAACATCCTATGGATTGCTCCTCAGCAACACCAATGTAACATGTGTTCCATGACACGTGCTGGGCTTAATGACAAGAGCAGGCAGAATGGGAACTTTCCTCCATGTATCTTCCACTCATCTCTCTGAGTCCCAGCTGAAGGCCAGCCGGATAGAATAAAGCAACGGGAACTCCCAAGCATCTACAGGCACTGATCACCTTTAGTGTTCTGACCTAGACACCAAGTTAGATGAAGTACCTTCAGAGACTGGATTCTTGAGGGTCAACATCCTGTCTGTTCACTGCTGGACATTTCCAATTCCTTTACAGCAAGAGTTCTAAATTCACAGTTAATGGGCTACCTGGTGGCTAAATGCAATTCTAAAGCTTTATTTTCTTCCAAAGCAAGAGAAGTGGATGCTATATCTGGCTCAGGAGTAAATAGGTCCATTTCTTGCCCCTTCAAGACCAAGTATAGTAATAGCTTCCTTTGGGAAACTCTCCTTTTTAGTTCTAACAGAGTAGGGGCAGTCAAGAAAGAGGCCCCACAGGCATAGCTTTATGTGTGAGGGACCAAGATGTTAGTGAAAAATGGGGGGGGGGGGGTAGATAGCTGGGTTTTGGTGAAAGGTTTATTCTGTGTTTCTACACCCTTCTGGGTAAATGAGCACATACATTTCGGTTCCAAACAGCCAACCCTTCCTGATGATGTGCGCATCCTCCCCTTCAGAGACACCAATTCCCCAGAATAACCATCCCAGAGGAACAGATGCTCTGACTCCACGAGGCACTTCCAAATTTCAAACTGCCTGTGTCTATGGGTTTCATTGAATGAACTCAGAACCAGCTCAGTTGCTGTGGCTTATTCTGAGTGCATTCGAGAGACTGACCGTGTACATCTTAGCCACCAGGGCAGAGTGTCAAGTGTCAGCAAAGTGACACACTTCAATGAAAGGAATGTAATAAAAGCTAATGCGGGCAGTCTGATTCCTTCTGGCATCCAGAGGCCGGCTGACTCATGTTTTTGCTTCTGGCCAAGGACTAAATAATGAGAGGCCAAATATGGTCAGATCCCCTCATGTGCCAGGGAGTCCTGGCCTCACCTCATACCCTGCTACAACAGCAAAGAGTTATGGAAAGCCCTGGCATCAGTCACTAGGGAGCCCACCTGACTCTGACTGACACAGGAGGTGTGGAAGGTGGAAGCTGAATTATTGATGCTTTTTCTATTAAATGCTTAGACCAACAAGCAGCATTAGCTACAAATTTGCTATTGAGAATACACGCAGGAGCTCATCTACTCATGTACATTCAGCTAATCAAGCAATGCATTGTACCTGGTGAATGTGGAGAGGGTGAACACCACCACAGTTCAGAGTGCAGGTTTAGGGCCCAAGACATAACCTAGTTTTTAGTCCTCTGATTCTCCACTCCAATCTGAGTCTGGGGGTAGTCTTGAAGTGTGTGTGTGTGGGGAGGGGTGCCTGATATTCAGATATCCCAAAATAGCAAGGCTGTAACTATTTCTGCCTTCCCACACCTGAGGCCCAAGAGTAGACAGGAGAGCAACGGACTGTGGAGACTGAGGCTAGCAGGCTCCGGTCTCCTGTCGGGAGAAAATGATCATGCAGAAGAAGACAAATGTGCCCTTTCTAGAAAGAAACAAAGAACAAAAGGTTCCACAGACCTAGTCACTCACCAGACTTTTCTTGAAAACCCAAAGAGGAAAAGGCACAGTTTGGGGCATTTATAGTTGACAAAAAGTCTGTCTCCACATGGTCAAAAAAATGAGGTGATGGGATGAGGGCTTCAGGGAGAGCTATTCTCAATCTCTGCTGTATTTCCCTAGGTGATATCAGCCCAAGAAAGGACCCCAAGTGTTCTCATAAACACCTTGTAATGTAACACTGAACTGGAAAGAACCAAGAAGTAGCAATGGGATGTTTTTAAACCCAGATATGACCACACTAAGAACACAAACCTCCTCTTATCTCTTCCTTAAAAGCCAACCAAATTCCCAAGTAGAATGCCAGGATTACATTATAAAGACTCCCTGAGTTTGACATCTCTCCAAGAGAACAGAGATTTCCCCAGCTACTACACGCATGGCATCTGTGTTTATCCAGAACACAGAGGGTGGGAGGTGCAGACCTCTGCAGCAGAAGGACTCTGGACATTGCGGCATGCTCTGAGAATTCTGCAGGAGGCCACCCTTTTGTCCCCAGCACAGCTCTGGAGAACTGGCCTGGGTTCTTTTGACTGGCAGCGGTGGAAGGGACAGCAAGCCACTTCCAGTTTCGGGGCAACCAGACAATGATGCTACCATGGCAACTGCCATCAATTGCTCAAACTGACAGAGTCACAGCCTCTGCAGAAGCCTCGCTAGGGCAGGGTTCAATGTCAAGCAGACTCCCAGAGTGTCGCTCCTCGGCACCAATCTAGTGTTCACTTCCCAGGTAGGCCCTAGAGAGAGGCTCAAGTCAACCAGGCCTCCAGGAAGAGGAAGGGCAAGGCACTAGGACAGAAAAGAATCTACTTACGCCAGAGCAAAGGCTACCAATGCACCAACCACTACCACAAAGTCCAGGATGTTCCAGAGGTCTCGGAAGTAGGATCCATCCTGCAGGATCAAGCCTTGATCTATCATCTGCAGGACAGAGTTTGAACAGCCACAGATGAGCCCCATGGTGTAAGCAACACCTACACCTGACTTTGCTCCCTCATGACAAGGACTCCATTGCCACCATCTCCTTAGCCAAGCCCACCCTGGGCCTGAGGAGCAGGCGTTCTGGGTAATAGTGAGGACTGAAGACTCTTTTCATAGTCACACAAATTCTCCAGTTTACAGTGAGGATGTAGGCTGCTTCCTATAGTCACATAGGATTAGATTAGACTTTTCTGCCATTACAGAACCCTATTATATTCTTTTCTTCAGTGTCACAGAGCTCCAAACACTGTCACACATGCACGAATAGGAAAAAACCCCAGATGGGTAAAACTCAGAATGAGATACTCCTGCTGGGATGTTAGGTGTCCAGAGGGGAGAGAGTGTGGTTGGAGCTAGATGGAATCTGGAAAGACTTCCATCTCCCTAACACATTGCCTGGACGTGTACCCAGTATAAGACCGGAAATGCACTGTGTAGAAGTACACAACCCTCAAGCTGTGTGCCTACCTACTACCTGCCTCCTGTTCAGGCCATGAGAAGAGATCTACATTATTCAATCACATCCACACAGCCATGCCTTCACCAAGGACACCGAAGCCAGAGAGGGCTCTGTAGAGGCTCTTTTAATGTTGCCATGGACTAAGAGATGGCATTATGGGGGAAGGGCCCTAAAACAGACAAGTGATACAACCGAAATCCAGAGCCCAGGTTTTCTCTGGAAGCTTTTACCTTTATAACCATCTCAAAGGTAAATACGCCTGTGAAAACATAGTCGAAATATCTCAGGACCTGTAAGACACACATGAACAAGACAGAGAGGACCATGTAAGGTCACCAAGCTCTATGCACACCTTCCCACTGACCTATGCCAATCCTGCGTGACAACCCTGTCTCTTATAAATTCCCACCCCAGAACACAGTGAGGAATTTTTATACCACCTCTAGCAGGGCTGAGAAGTGGACATAAGGAAGAAGGGACTAGTGAATCGGCTTGAGCCACATGCTCCAGAGGCTATTCCTTCTCTTTGGCCGTAACATAACTTCTTGGGTCTGAATTGCCCCCATACAGCTCTCTCTCAGTCTCTCTGTGGTGCCCAGGAGATAACTCAGCTGCCTGTGATCGAGCTGAAGTCCCCCTGTGTCCACACACATTACCTATGGCTCTATGTTAGATCCTACATCCAGGCCCTCCGATAGCAGCAGAGCCCTCTCAGAAGCCTGGCTAGCTCTGAGGATCAAGCGTAAAAACAGTGGTATGGCTGTGGAGGCGGGGGGGGGGGGGGGCTTCTCTGGAAAGGACTTGTACTTATCTTTGAGGGATAGGCACAATTTCTCCATCCTCCTCATCCCCCAAAAACCTTTCTGCTACCTTATCTTGATTCACCTCTGCTGCTGGAGGGAGGGGCCTGGGGTGGAGTAGACCCCAAGGGCATCAAGAAAGTTCACAAACTGCCCTTGTGCACCCACTTTATTGCGCTCCGAGTTGGTCAGAACAGGGTCCTCGGCTGCCAGGGCAATGCTGCTGGCCGCAATCACCAGGAGGATGCACATCTCAAAGTAGCGGAGGTTCACAATGTAGTGACAGGCCCTGCGGATCCTGTGGGTGGGAGAATCCTGCTGAGCTTACCCTGTTGAGCTTGCCTTGCACTGCTCCCATGTCTGCCCCTCTTACTTCCCGTCAGTCTACACTGGCCTCTTCCAGATAGCCAGGCCCTTGCCAAAGGAAGTCACCAGGGCGAGCAATTGAATTTCTCAAGCACCACCCCCTTGATTTCAGTCCCCAGTGGAGAATGATAATCAGATTGGTTAGAGGCTATGTCACGCGAGCCAAGACCGTTATCTGCACACACGAGTGAGCCTTGAGGAACAGCCACGTGAGACTACACAACTTCCAGTGGCATGTGGTACCCTCTGTTGCATCTCAGTGTCTTTTCCCTTGAGCAAGGAAACTAGAACCTGCCTAGGAAAGTTTAAAGAACCAAGAAACACAAAACCAGATCTTGATTCCAAATCCCCTGATAAGGAGCACCATGTTTCCATGGCTTCCTGACTATTCTGATGGAAATCCCTGTAGTCTATGCTACAGCTTTGGATGACCTGGCAACTGACTCGAACTTCCTCCCATCCCGCAGTGGCCCATGAAGCCACTGAAGGTCTCGTTGTCTTCCTTCCTCAGAAGCTGATCCATATTCCAGTTCCAGGACATAAGGTACAGTCTCTTTCCTAATCCCATGTTTCTTGAATCTAACATTCTAGACTCTTCTCTGACATTCCTTCTCCATGCTTCTACCTCCACTCTGGGAAAAGACGCTCTTTTCAAAACTGCATATGCAGAACAGTGGTACAAAAACCCTAGACTCCAGGAGATGTCTGACCACTTCCAGAATGTATGGTGACATCCTGGAGGAGATTTCCTTCATTCTCCCTATTCTAACTACTACTGATCAAAGAGTAGGTGAAGAGTCCCTTCCCATGACGTTTCTCCTGTATTCTGCCTTCAGTTACCCTGGAGACTATGGCCACAGAGATGAGAGACCGTTCAACTAAATGTCCCACCTTACTTATTGGGCCCCATCTATTTCCATATCTAGCTATCTTCTGCCATGAGGGTTCAGGAAGATGACAGGGCTCCACCATCCCATGCTGGCTCAAATACTGGCTGTCTGTCCTAGTACCAAAGTTGGGCACAACAGGAGCATGGCTCACGGGTTAGTGGTGCTGAAGATGAACATAGAGCTATGGGGCACCATGGCTTTGCCAGTCTCCCGCTTCTCCTTCTTCGGCTTCTTCTTCTCCACCTCTTCCTCCTCCTCTTTGGTCTCTGCCTCCTTCAAGGGACTGGCTTCTCCATCAGTCTTGTTGCTAACTGCAAGCAGAAGGGTTTAAACCTTCAGAAAGTTGCTGACACTTATGGTTTCTAGTTTGAGTTGGGAACAGCACAGAAGGGCTAGGAAGAGATGCCAAGGATGACCCTGGGAAGGTACCCTGACAGGATCAGGGGTTCTTCCCCACACTACATCAAGTCCTTCTCCTCCTCTTATCCCTACCTTTCCCCACACATTATGTACTACAGCCTTTTGTGCCATAGAAATGATAACCATATTTTCCCTTTGATGGCTGAACTTTTATAGTCAAGGAAACAGTTATTGTAGCTATAAAGCTTGCATAATTTAGAAATTATATCTAAACTCCATATTCTTTTGAGCTCACCCAGCTGAATTTTCATATCAATAACCCTTAAGTGGCATATATGACTATTCCCATTATACAGATGGGAAAACTGAAGTTCAGAGAGTCTACATATCTTTCTTAAGGTCATACAGCTAATTTGAAATCCTATACACCTCCGTGAAATCTCTGCAGTGGAAGATTTCAAGAAGCCATTACTCTCTGCCCTGCCTTTCTGGCTGTGCCTTCCCCCACATGATGGATATAGAACTGAGAATGTAATATTCATGGGAATATAGGCCCATGACTGTGTTCCAGGACTTGGCGGGGATGAAGCAGCCAGGGGTCACAGAGCACTGTCAGGTGGCTATTCTCTGTTTCTATGCTCAATTCAAGGGACAGAGTGGAGAGAGGCTTGGGAAACCCCTCACCCCCAGCCCCACTGCTCTATGACCAAGGCGTGGCATTACCCTGAGACTCAGGCTAAGGAGCAAGCCTTTGCGGTCCTGGCCCATGGTGGGGCCTTCTGACAGCTAAGCAATAGGGTAAACCCAAAGGCCTCTATCATACACTGTGCCCATGACAAAGGCCATACGCTAGCCCTGGCAGGGGAACAGAGAGATGGTCAAGCTACCATGCTTCTCATAAAAGAGGCTCAAAAGCACTTCTTATTTAATAAAAGTATAAAATCAGACAGACATTAAAAAGGGCTGTGGACCTGGAAACCTGAAACATGCCCAAGTCAACCCCAGCAAGCGCTAGGTGTGCCAGAGTTACTTTTGAAAGCAGATCTGGCATTTCTGAGGGTAGAGAATATGAAGGAAGAGTAGAAGTGAAGGGGTGGTAGAGACGCAGACAAGGAG
>CABHPQ010139822.1:0-13163 GCA_902168405.1 Peromyscus aztecus | reverse complement strand
ACCGGGGCCGCCACCCGCGCTCCCCCTGCCCGCGCCTGCCCTGCTGGCCGACGGCGACTGGGAGAGTCGCGAGGAGCTGCGGCTGCGGGAGCTGGAGGAGGCGCGCGCGCGAGCCGCGCAGATGGAGAAGACGATGCGCTGGTGGTCCGACTGCACGGCGAACTGGCGGGAGAAGTGGAGCAAGGTGCGCGCCGAGCGCAACCGTGCGCGCGAGGAGGTGCGCCAGCTGCGCCAGCGTCTGGACACCCTCACCAAGGAGTTGGCGGGCGCGCGCCGCGAGCGCCAGGAGGCTCAGGGCGAGTGCGAGGCGCGCGGCCGCGAGCTGGCCCGGCTGCGGGGAGCGCATGGCACGGTGGACAAGACACACGACGGCCCGGATCCTGAGCGCGAGCATGAGCCTGTGCGTGACGTCGGGGCGGAGAGGCCGCCTGGTAGCCAGGTGCGCCCAGCTACACGGCTTGGAAGAAGGCTGGCATTCGGGCCAGCCTTGCACAGGGGCACAGGTGGGAGGGAGCAGTGAAAAAAAGCTAGTAAGGATCTGGTCTCCAGTGAGGTGTCCGTCAGCCCCACGTGGTGGCGGTGGAGAGGGCAGGTAGAGATCACCTTGAATTGGAGAGCTCCATGTTCTGGCGGTCCGTCCACCACCACCACCACCACCACCACCACCACCACCACCACCACCCCCACACACACACCTTAGAAGTCATCAAAATCAGAGTCTTCCACGCCAAGCACAGGAGCGCCCCGTGGACTTGGCTTAGATTAGTAGTGACTCTCTGGTTCCCGAGCCAGGCCTTTGGGAGGGGCGTCAGAAAGGCTTTCCCTGAAGAGTTAGTTAGCTGAGACTGAGAGGAGGCATACAAATCAGCTATGGGAAGTGCCAGAATCCATAGTTAATGGTGGTCATTGCAAAAGTTGGTAGGCTGGAGGCCTGCTGAGCCTGGGGAGTGGTGATCACTGTACCCATCATTCCGAGCCTATAGTTACATTATCTACTTAGTCCCTGCAGCAGACCCCCACCCCCACCCCCACCCCCGAGACAGGGAGATTCAGAACCAAAGTCTGTGTTGCCATTCCAGCTGGTGGGTTTGCTCCAGGGGGTGAATGGTAACACTTAGTATAGCTGGAGCAGGATGATGGTGAAAGGCAGGCCACACAGGCAAGGTCTGGGCTTTGGTCCCCAGGAGACCAGATCCTAGCATTGAGACTTAGCTGACACCCTCCTCTCTGGCCTAGCCCTCTCCCTGTGGCTGGGTATTTGGGTTCCAAGGCTTCATGCTCTTCTTGCTGGTTTGTTTGGTTGTCATCACAGCCCCGGAATCTCCAGGGACAGTTTAGGGAGTCTCGGGTCTGCAGTCTGAGTTTGCACACCAGCCCTGGCACTCTATTCTGTGATCCGACTTTCTGGTATTTCCATCTGTCCCAGGTGGCAACCAGAGTGCCCCACCTGGACCACCTGAGGTCAGGAGGATGGGAGGTCAGTGCTCCACAAGTCCTCAGCACCACCGATCTCCCTGTGACCGTGTTTGCACCTGAATTGCATCTGTTCCGACTAGTTCACCCAGTGTTTGCGTACGTGGGGTGACAGGGGCCCTCCCAGGATATAGGAAAATGGTGGCTGGCTAAGTATCACTTCCAGGATGTGAGGGAGAGGCCCAGAGAAGGAGAATGAAGTAAGCTGCAAAAGAAACCAGGGCCCAGAGGCTCTGTTTCACCTGCCCCAGGTCACTTAGCAAACTCCAGAGCAGGGCCTGAGATGACCATGAGGATGGTGGCCAGGGTGAGGCCCTGGGCCAGGTGCAGTTCCTACCTTGGTCCCCACAGGAGCTGGACCTGGTAGAGAGCCTGCTGAAGAGCAGACCAGAGGAGCCTGAGGGCTGCTGGGACGCCTGTAGTGTGGCAGCTGGGGGCTCTCGGGCCAGCTCAGGCCGCCAGGATCGCAACCGCCTGCCCTGGGAGGACACAGCCGGTACAGAGGAGGATGCCTCCAAGTTGACTGCCCTGCGGCTACGCCTGGATGAATCCCAGAAGGTGCTGCTCAAGGAAAGAGAGTGAGTCCTGTGGGGAAGGAGCTGGGCACCCTGGAATTCCAGGTGATTCTCAGGAAATCTGAGGCCCAAGCTCAGATTTTACTTACCTTGGGGTGGGTTTGGGGGTTTGTTGTTTTGTTTTGTTTTGGTCTTTTTTTGTTATCCCTCTCCCCCGCCCCAGCCCCTGCCAGATGAGGACTGAACCCAGGGCTTTATGCTAGGCAAGCGCTCTACCATTGAGCTAAATCTCCAGCACCACAATCTAAGATGTTAAATCAAACTCACTACAGTGTCTTTTGTTGTTGTTGTTGTTTTATAAAGATTTTTTAAATTTATTTTATGTGTGCCTTCTTGGCTGAGTGGTGGTGGTGGTGGCAGCGGCAGCGGCGGCGCACACTTTTAATCCCAACGTTAGGGAAGCAGAAGCAGGCTGATCTCTGTGAGTTCGAGGCCAGCCTGGTCTACAGAGTGAGTTCCAGGACAGCCAGGGCAGTTACACTGAGAAACCCTGACTCAAAAAACAAACAAACAAATAATAATTATGTGTGTGAGTGATTTGTGTGTATGTGTGTATATATGTGTACCGTGTGAGTGTCTGGTGCCCATGGGGGCCAGAATAGGGTATTGGATCCCCTGGAACTGGAATTATAGATGGTTGTAAACTGCCATTTGGGATGCTGGGAACCAAACCTGGGTCCTCCGTAAGATCATCAAGTACTTTTATCTCTGAGCCATCTCCATCCCTCATCCTTTGTTTTCAAAGTAGAGCCTCAGTACATGAACCCAGGCTGACCTTGAACTCACTATGTAGCCTATGGTGGCCTCAAGCTTACCTCTGGTGGCAGAGAGGGTAGCCGGCTCAGGGAAAGCAGGATAGGAAAGGAAGTTGGCAAGCTGGGCTTGGCCCAGGAAGGTGACAGTTTGTGAGTGGATGGGTCTGGAGGCCCAGACAAGTCTGGGCTAGAGGTAAAAAGGCAGGGGTCATCAATGAACAGATGACCTTGGAAGCCAGGAATCTGGGACTCCGAAGTGGGTGGGCAAGGAGAAGGTTATGGCATGGAGTCCTGGCTCTGTCAGGTTCAGAGGCTGGCTAGAGGAGAAGGGGTGTTGGTGAGGAAAGGGAGCCATTTTCGGGGAGAAGGAGCCAGGAGACACTGTTTAACAGGAGAGTGGGGGCTAGACTGAGCACTTCGCTGACCAGTGGATTTAGAATATGGAGGTCATCAGGGACTTTGATGATGGCATTTAGAGGGTATGACCTGATGTTCATGAATATTCTGTAGCTGGTGACCAGGAAATAAGCATATAGATTATATACTTGGTTTCGCACATACGATTTTACTTTAAAAAAAAAATCAACGTAAGGGCTTGGGAAGAGGGGTTTGTCTCAGTGGTAGAGTGCTTACCTGGCATGTATAACCTCTGGGGCCCCAGGGGTGGGGGGGGGGGAGGAAGGACAGAAGGGAGGAAGGAAGAAAACACCCCTGTGATCAATTGGAGCCATACCTCTATGGGCGTCATTGCCAAAGGGGCCCGTAACCAGCAGGACCTGGGGAGAAGATGAAATGACTTCTTCCTGACCGCCTCCCCTGCCCACACCTCATCTTGGACTTCTAGCCACAGAATGTGGGAGAATACAGTCTACTTTTTAAACAACGACAACAGAATCAAGCTAGTCCACCCCCCTGAAACACGAAGTCAAAACAAAAAGAGTCTAATAAAGCCCGTGTGCTCGCCCATTCTCCTCCCCAGGGACAAACTGGCTCTGAGCAGGAGCATCGAGAAGCTGGAGGCGGAGCTCAGCCAGTGGAAGATCAAATACGAGGAGCTGAGCAAGACCAAGCAGGAGATGCTCAAGCAAGTAAGGCCGGAGGCTTGGGGGATGGGAGGGAGGAGCTCCTGGCGGTGGCAGCCGTGTGCTGGGGAGTTCCAGACTTGCGGACAGGTTAGGGTGGAATTCCTTCACTTGGCCATAGTTCTGAGTACCAGGCAGGCAGGGAGATGATGGTAGCCTACAGGTAAGGTCTGTGTGTTGAGAAGGCATCGTAACAGCGTGAAGAGGGGCAGAGGCAAGCGGGTCTCTGAGGCCGAGGTCAGCGTGACAGCCAGGGGTACCCAGAGAAACCCTGTCTCAGAATACAAACAAACAAAAACCAAACAGCGTGAAGGAGATAGGGTGGTAGGCCGAGGAGGGCCTCTATAAGATGACAGCTGAGCTGGGTGTGGCAGGTCACTTGGGAGGCTGAGACAGGAGGATTGCCTTACGTTCCAGGCCAATTTAGATGCAGGGTGAGACCCTCTCTCAACACCTCTGCTCCACTCCCTACAAGACGCTGTTTGAAGTGAGACCTAAAGGGGCTGGGTGAAGTCATTCTTGAGAAGATAGGGAGAGGATCTGGGCGCTCAACAGCCGTCCTGGAAAAGACAGACACCTGGTGTATGCTGGACACAGAGAAAGCTAGTGTGGCTGGAGGATCCCATCAGAGGTAGGATTGATGGGATAAACTTCAGAGGGTCTGTGACCAGAATGGAGGTGCCAGATGCGACATTTATCTAATGTATGTCAGGTCAAACAGAAGCCTCGTTCAAAGGAGCTGTGTCCTCATGTTCCTGACTCAGCAGCGAGGCCATTGAGGTTGAGATGTTGGCTGCGGCTTCTGCCTCCTGTACAGATTGCGTATGGCCACCAGGGGGCGCAGCCGTCCTTGGAAAGCCTTACCAGATCCTCTGGGGTCACAGAGGTCAAACACCAGAGACTCGCATAGGAAGGTTGCCCAAACCTGGTCTTCCCTGGGAATCTATTCAAGCTCCTAAAAGAATCCCAGCCCCCTCCCTGCCTACTTGAACCTTCCTTCTTCTTTTGGGGTCCAGGAACCTGGCCCCACACTGTTGCTGGAAAGACACTAATGGAGCACCAGTGAACAGTTGATTAGAAAATCCTCTTGCGCCTGGCTTCCTTCCACGGTATTGTCTTGGAGCTCGCTATGTGCTTGTATGGAGCAGCAGCTTGGAGAAGTGCCCACAGCAGTTCTTATGTCTACACAGGTACACTGGTGTTTAGGCCACCAGTGTATGTTGAGAGCCGTGGGGAAGGCAGGCAAGTTCTCTGCCTCCTAGGCTTGCAGTCTTGTGGGCAGTGGGAAGAGGCCAGGTGGATGGGAGGAGCACACAGAAGCATGATATTGCAAGACTTTGTGAGAACACAGGAGTTGGGTCCTATCTAACGGCACCAAGAAACCCTCAGAGGGGTGTTGGGGTGTGTGTTGTGGGCGGTGTGGAGGGTTGAATTGAATTGACTTTGTTAAAGTTCACTCTTGATTACCATGGTGGACAGTGTGCTGACCCAGTCAAGTGCAGGCACCAAAAGGCCAGATTGTGGTGAGGTAGGAGGTGACAGACATCTGAAGCACAGAGTGGCCAGGTTCAGCCTACTGTGGGTCCCTGGGGCCCCATTACCCTGGCTGGGGCTCACCTCCAGCACTACTTCTGGGATATATCCTGGTGGTCCTCATGACCAGGCTGGGTGATGTCTCTGCAGCTCAGCATCCTGAAGGAAACACACCAGGATGAATTGGGCCGCATGTCTGAAGACCTGGAGGATGAGCTGGGCGCGCGCTCTAGCATGGATCGCAAGATGGCTGAGCTGAGGGGTGAGGTGAGTGATGCTAGGAGGGAGGGGCTCCTGGGGCTCAGGAGTTCAGGGGATCTATTGAGCAATCAGTGGGAAAAAGACAGCAGCCTGTGCTGTGCTGTGTGGGGCCAGCCACACTCCAGGGACCTAGCCTTCAGGAGGCACCCCCTTTCCCACACAAAACCCAGAAGCGCCCCCACATCCTGAACACCATGAAAAAAAAAAGCCCAGCATAATTATAGCTGCTGCAGCTGGATCTGCTTCCTGGTGCCATTTTTGGCTTCAGGATGGGGGGGTTCTTCTAGCATGTCTCTCCAACCCTGGCCCCCAGGAGGCTCACTGCATCTCCTGCTATTGCAGATGGAAAGGCTTCAGGCAGAGAATGCAGCTGAGTGGGGCCGCAGAGAGAGGCTGGAGACGGAAAAGCTGGGCCTGGAGAGGGAGAACAAGAAACTCCGGGCACAGGTTGGGGACCTGGAAGAGGCCCTGGCCCGCAGACGGCGGCAGAATGCCAGTGCCCTGGACTGTGACCTGAGGGCCAGCCAGGCCGCTCTCTTTGAGAAGAACAAGGTGGGCAGGGAGTGATGCCCAGGGCCCCCATCCGGCTAATCAACACACTTATTGTAGGTCCTGCATGTGGATAACCGCAGTACAGGCTGAGCCTCCTTGATCCCCAAACCAGACGTTCAAAAGGCTCCCAAACCCCTAACTTTGAGCAGGAAATTTCACACTTAGGTGTGGTAGGTCCCAGTCAAAATTCAAGGGCGATAAAAATGAAAAATTGCAATCAGGCCCTAATGACGTACATGAAACTAATGGATTCTATGTTTAGACCCAGGTCCTGTCTCCAAGAGCTCTCATGATGTATATGTGAATACCCCGAAAGTCCAAAAATTCTGGAATCTAGGCTGAAGATAAAGTTTGGTAGAGTACTTGCCAAGCATGCACAAGCCCTGGGTCCCATCCCCAGCACCACGTAACGTAGTGTGATGTCTCACGCCTGTAGTCCCAGCGCCCAGGAGGTAGAGGCAACAGGATCAGAGGTTCAAAGTCATCCTTGCCTACAAAGAGAATTCCATGTCAGCCTGGGTTACATGAGACTCCATTTAGAAAAAAAAAAAGAAAAAGAAAAAGAAAGAAAGAAAACCAAAATACTTTTGAGCCTAGGCACTTCAGATAAAAGATACTCAACGTCTAATTGCATTTATTAGACAACTACTGTAAGATAAAGCAGTTGGTAATTATAGAGGCTACATGTACTAAGCACCTACTGTGTGATAGTGACGGCAATGAGCAGACAGGTGTGTCCACCTAGTCCGTGAATCCGATGGCTTAGAGGGACAGATTGCTCTCTCCATCACATACGGTCAGGCCTGGTCCTGAAAAGGCTTCCTGGGTGGGGGTGGGGGCGGGGCGATGACTTTGAGCTGAGGTCTCCAGGAAAAGCAGAAGTTAACTGGAGGTAAACTGACCTTGCAGAGGGTAGAGTGAGGACTGGGGAGTCAGAGAAGAAATGAGGACTCTGGGTGGGTGTGATGGGGGGCCAGGTAGAAGAAGCGGTAGCCGTGGGCTATGTTGTGAGAACAGTGAGCGGAGGTGGGGTGGGCAGCGGCCAGGTGGAAGGCGGTGGTAGGACAGAGGGTGGGGAGCCCCTGCCCTTCCCAAGGCTGCAAGGGAGGTAGACAGCCGGACCCTGGAGCAGGTGAAGGAGACAGTAAAGACGGCTGACCGCCCCCCTCCCGTAGATGGGAACCGAGACACCCCGGAGTAGGGCGGCCATCTCTTTTCCTGGCTGTCCCACTTTGACCTCAGGTCTCTTCCTGTGCCGCATGCACACCTGCTCCACAGCCCAGTTCATCCCCAGACTTAGAAGTTTAGCACCACGTTGCTTGTCTGTAAACCTCATTGCTTGCCCAGATCCTGACCTGAAGCTCCACAGCCCACTGGACACCCTCCTGGCTCCTTACAGTTATACATCAAGTGGAGCCACTGGATCACCCACCCAGCCTTCTCACCTCACTAGGTGGCACTGCCAGCCCCCGGTTGATCACTAAGCCTTAACATTCAACAGCAGGTGTGACATTCCTGTAGAGGAGATGCCAGGCCCTCCTAGCTGACAGCCCATGGCCCTCCCTGAGTGAGCCTGTGACCGGAGCCTTCCCGCCCCTCTAGGAGCTGGCAGATCTAAAGCACATGCATGGCAAGCTCAAGAAGCAGTTTCAGGAGAAGGTGGCAGAGCTGGCACATGCCAATCGGCGTGTGGAGCAGCACGAGACGGAGGTAAAGAAGCTGCGGCTGCGGGTGGAAGAGCTCAAGAAAGAGCTTGCCCAGGCTGAGGATGAGGCAAGTACCAACAGGCCTGAGAGGGGTGGGCCACATGCCCACCTGTGCTACTGTGTGCTGGGGCCTGGCAACTGAGGCAGTGAGCAGGTGAGGGCAGATGGAGGGGAAGGAAGGTGGATGAGGTGAGTGAGCAAGTGAGGTGGATGGAGGTGTAGATGGTTAGGTAAAAGGCCAGAGGGTTCCACGTGCACAGAGGACTAGACGGACAGATGGATGGACAGTGAAGTGGATGAATGAGCTACAGGTGGCTGATAGATGATGGGTGCACAAACAGATTGATGACTAGGTGGGTGCATGGACAGGGAACGAAGGGCATCTCATGAGAAGCAGGTGGGTATGGCTATGTGGCCACGCAGTTGCGTAGGTGGGTATGCTGGCTAGATATGATGCATGCTGGGTAGATCTGGAGGCTGGTGGCCTACAGTGATAGAGAACAGAATGGAAGTGGTCCTGGGGAGCCTTCGGAACCAGAGCTGGAAACCGGGCACAGTTCCAGAGCAGAACAAGGGACATGGCTGAGGCAGGCAGCCTCTGCTCAAGGTGACCCTCCTGTTCTCTGTCCTGCTCGCCCCAGCTGGATGAGGCCCACAACCAGGCCCGGAAGCTACAGCGGTCCCTGGATGAGCAGACAGAGCTGAGCGAGAACCTCCAGGTGCAGCTGGAACACCTGCAGTCCAGGTAGGCCGGGGTGCTCTGCTGGGGGAGGGCCCTAAATGCACAGGGCAAGGGCCAGAACTCTCAAGAGAGCCGGAGGGGAAGACCAAGAAGGAAGAGCTCCTGGGGCCAGAATCCTGTCCCCTCTGCACAGGAAGGGCCAGGGCCAGGAAGCCGGTGGGGAGTGGCTGCAGGAAGACATCCCAGCTGGGGGCTCTAGAATTGTCTCCTTCGGGTGGACGGGCTGGTGGTGTGAGTACATGGAGGGCTGCCAAGGAGGCTGGGCTCTGGGCAGGGCCAGTGATGCTGGCAGTCCCTGGCGAGAAGCAGCACCATCCCCCGGGGTCTTGGGGATGGGTGACCCCGGGGTCAGTAGGAATATGAAAGACTGCAGGGCAGGGAAGGGCAGTGACAGGCCAAGTCTCTCAGCTGTAGCAGGAAGCCTCAGCCCCCGAAGGAAGTGGAGAGGCACTTGGATCCACCCACTTGGCACACCGTCACCTCTCCTGTCCCCACCCCACTGTCCCCACACTCTGAATCCTGCCTCCTCCATACATATCTCACTTCCGGGACCACCTAGACATGCCAAAGCTCTTCAGGCAGAGCCCTCCAGAGTCATAGCTGGGAAGCCCCAGGAGCATGTGGCCAGTGTGGCCACACCCATACCTGCCTTCTTACCTGTGGGTGGAGGGACCCGGGTCCTGCAGCCAGAATTCTTGGGTACGGGAAAGGCTGGGTGCCCTCAGGACACTGAACCCTCGTGGTCAGCTCCCCCTCTGTAAAAGAAAAGGGAGATCTGTCACTGTGGAAGAGAGCTTATTGAATCTTTTAAAAGAACCAACAGATGCTGTGCCATCATTTGCACCTGGCGGGGGATGCAGCTCAGTAGCTTGCTGCAAATATTCTACACCTGGATTTGATCCCCAGCACCACATACACTGAACATGGGTTTACACGGGTGTGATGCCCGCACTCTAGAGGTGGAGGCAGATCAGAAGTTCAAGGTCATCCTCAGTACATAGGAAATTGGAGGCTAGCCTGGGCTGCATGAGAATTCTGGGGGAAGCATCTGGACCAACAAATGCTGAGTCACTATTGCACTGATTGACCACTCACATTGCCTCTCCAAAAGGGAACTTAGGTGTGGGCTAGATAGATACTATGTCCAGAGCCTGCTGTGAGGCAAAGAAGGGGGCGCTCTTTCCCCGCCAGGACCGGAAGACAAAGGAAAGCCCTTCGATGACTGCCCAGTAGTGGATGGCCTGGTGGGATCGATCTCCTGGTTATCAGCAATGCGCTTATTGAGCATCTACTTAGTGCTACTGTGCGCTGAGAGCTTGTGGTTGGGAGAAGCTTTGGAGCCAGGCCTCACGGTTATGTGGTATAATCAACAGAGTCTCAGTTTCCCTGTAGCCTGGAGTGACACCTGAAATTTATACAGGGCCCAGGCACTGATGTGAGTCAGGCTTACTGAATGCCCAGTTCCACACGGTCCAACCCTGTACACTCCCCCCCCCTCCCTCAATAGGCCACTCACTCAGCCTGGGGCTTTCCAGCAGTCTCAGCCACATTCCTGGGGAGCCATAAACTCCCAAAATGGGCAGACTGGCTCTGCTCAGCCTCCCTAGCACCTCTGTCGGGGGCGGGCAGGGCCACCCAGGATTGCTGCCTCATTTTAGTTTGTAACTTTTCTTGCTTTAATGTTCCGGGACAGCGCACTAAATCACGGTGCAGTAATGGAGCCGCACTCTCGCCCCTCCCTCCCTGCCTCGTTAATAATTCATGCCTTCCAGTAAGATACCCGGAGCAACTGCCTTGTTAGGGGCAGTGCATTTTCTCCGCCTCCTCCTGTCGTATGGGCGAAGTTTGTCTAGCACATTTTGCTGTTGGAAATCGTAATGTGAGGAAGGAACTAGGGCTGAGCAGACATTAGGCTCGTCATGTGCTCCACACCCTATTCCTTGGTCTCTTGGGTCCCTGTGAGGGACCAACCCCGTCTCTGTCACCTCTCTAAGTCCACCACCTACACCAGAGCTGGCACTGCAGCTCAGAGGACAGCCCCACTAGCTCCCGCCTGAGTGACTTTAGGCAAGTCATTTAACTCCCTCGGGCTTCAGTTTCCTTGTATATAAATTGGGGTGGCAATAGCATCCCCCCATATGAGCACAGGTGCCCCAGAGTGCGTTGCAGCTGGAATTGTAGCCACTACCAACGCAGATGCACTATGGTCCCTGCTCTGACCTGTTACCCCCACCCCTCAGGCTCCGCAGGCAGCAGCAGAACGCCCCCCTTTTTGGGAAGATCCGTAGTACCCGATTTGGCACCGAGGAAGCCGGAGATGGAGCCAGCGACCTAGATGAGGATGAGGACCTGCAGATCCAGGTGGCCTAGAGCAGTCCACTCAAACCATTCGAATTGTGCAGCCGTCCATGCCTTCTTCACTCCTTGGGTCCCATCCCCTGCTGCGGACCACTTCCTCCTCTCCCAGGAAGGCAGCGATCTCACCTACTCACACCCCATTGATGGGGAGCCTGTTGGATATGTATATTGTATATATGCCCAGGGTTGCTTGGACCATTGGATTTTATAAACACAGAACAGCCAACGCCTAGGTCTTAAGACCCAAACTGCGTAGGACTTTATGCAGGGACGGACCATTTGAGGGAGGCATGGTGGTCTGGCAGGGGCTATTCATAATAAGATACCATGAACTCAGACTTTTGTAATAAATGGAGTTCAAGCTCTCAGGGCGGAGTCCTGAAATTGCAGGAGACTTGGGAAGGAGACATGGTGGGTCAGCATCGCCTGCACCTAACATTGAACTAGAGTTCAGGATTCAGTGGATGAATGAGCACCTGAGTGGCTGAGGGGTCTGGTGTCCAGCCTGTCAGGAAAGAAGGAAGTGTGGTGCCTGTCTGATCTGGACAGGAAGAGACCTCAGTTCCAGACCCTCATGAGCTCAAATCTGTGCTCTACCCTTTACTGACTACCACCTCAGGGGCATCCCTCACCCTCTGTGAACCTCAGGTTTTCCATCTGTAAGTCAGTGTTCCACGGTTCACTGGGTAAAGCACTATCACACACGCCTGACAACTTGGGCTCCATCCTTAGAACCCACATAAAGATGGGAAGAGAGAATGAACTCCATAAAGTCCTCCAACCCCAGCCGGGTGGTGGTGCCTCCCAGTACCCGGGAGGCAGAGGCAGGCGATCTCTGTGAGTTCAAGGCCAGCCTGGTCTACAGAGTGAGTTCCAGGACAGACAGATGTGCAGAGAAACGCTGTCTTGAAAAACCAAAAGAAAAAAAGTCCTCGGACCTCTACAGATGCACACACACTAATAACAATAGTAATAAATTTTGTAACTAAAAGCTATGTTAAAGTTGTCAGAGGTCTACCGTGAGCAGCAGGACTTGCCAGCAGAGTAAAGAGCTCGTTGCTGCAGGATTAGGTGATGGACAGAGACAGGAAATCGGAAACGCTCCTTTTTGGCTGTTTATTTGAGGTAGGTCTGGCTAGCAGGAAACTATGCAGCCCAGACTGTCCTTGAACTCAACCCCTTCCTCAGTCTCCAAGTACTAGGGTTATAGGCATGTGCCACCACACCCAGATGGTAATTTTATTCTTGATATCTAATTTCAAAACTTAATTAGCAGATTTATATAGAATTTGAAGGGAATGGGTATTGCAGTCACAGCAACAGACATTTTCTAAAGTCAGAAGGAATCCAGGGATCCTGCCTTCCTGGGCTCTGTAGATGTTAGTTAGGGTCGCCCTCACAGGCAGGTGGTGAGCTTCCTGTACTCAGGGGTGTGCAGGAGGGCCAGGGCTCAGCCCAGCACAGAGAGAAGTTAAATTGAGCCATAAAAAGCTCCCTGTTCAGAGTGGAGAGCTGCTGTAAACACTTATCTCTGTGTGATCTGGTCAGGAAGGTCCCTGGAGGCCACACGGCTGGGGTCCAGAGATGATGGGAACCCCAGCTGGGAGCCAGAGCTCAGAGCCTGAGTCTTTGCCTCCCCAGGCCTCACTGACTGGTGATGGGGTATCAGAGGCTCCAGGTCCCCTCCTGGGCTCCCAGGTGAAAGAAGAGAGAAAAAGGCAGCTGCACCCCCACCCCCACCCCTCTGCTTGTATATCTGTCCCTGTGAGCCAGCCCAGCAGGAAAGGACCCTCTCCAGCCAGGGATCTTTCTTCTTCCTCTCTCAAACAGGATATGGGCCCAAGGAAAGACTGAGAGGGCTGCCCTTTGACCCCCAGGAGCCAGAAGCCAGGCCCTCATGGCAGCTGCTATTCCCAGACACAGAGCAGAGCCCTGGCTCCCCCAGACTCCCTGGCACCTCCAGAGAGATAGTGTGGAGCAGGGGCCTCCTCGCAGTGCCTATCTCCCCACCAGACTGCTTAGAGAGTGGCAGTGGACAGAGGATCAGGCCTGGGACAGGGAAACCTCAGGAACAAGGCTTAGAGCATTGGGGAGGGGATGTGGAGTGGGGGCGGGGGGGGGGGGGG
>CABHPQ010139821.1:0-17357 GCA_902168405.1 Peromyscus aztecus | reverse complement strand
TGTATTTAGTTCTTGCCCTCCAGTCCTGTGATGGGCTGAAAAGTGGAATAGTCTTCATGCCTAGAGGGTTAATCTCTCTCTCTCTCTCTCTCTCTCTCTCTCTCTCTCTCTCTCTGTGTGTGTGTGTGTGTGTGTGTGTGTGTGTGTTCAGGTACATGTGAGGCCACAGCATGCTTATAGAGGTCAAAGGCCATTGTTCTGGGGTTGCTTCTCTCCTTCCATCAAGGGTTCCAGGCACCAAACTCAGGCCATCAGACTTTCACCAAAGCATATTTCCCTGCAGAGCCAGCTCATCCCCCCTAAATTATGCTTCAAAAATATGTTTATTATTTAACATTATTTTATTAATGTATATTCCAGGGTCCTTTACTCAAAATTAGGCACGATGATGGATGTAACATCTCTATCAAGTCTGGAAGGCTCCTACAGCAGGTGTCCCAGAGACGTTAGCCCTTACACCGTATCCACTCTCTCTTCATGATGCTCTCTGGGCCTTGGGCATAGAGGTCGTGCTGTAGGTGTACCAGTTAGGGCTGGGACCCCACGGTCATGTCCTCTCTGTGTTTTGGCCAGTTGTGGATCTCCATAGCAGCCTCTGTCTGCTGTAGAAAGAAGCTTCTTTGTCGAGGGTGAGAGAGCTGCCCTCATCCCTGCGTATAAGGATGAGTATTTGTAATACTGTTAGACGATATATTGATTTAGGAAGATGGTACATAGACTCTCCTCCATGATCTGTGACCACACTAACCACAGGGAGTTTGCAAGGTTCACAGTACTATGTGGGCTTTAAGTTCAGTTAGATAGCTCTTGGTTACCCTCAAGATATGAGTGCCACTATTTCATCATTTGGGATATGGTTGCCTATACAAGAAAGACCTATATAAGGAAACATCAGTTGACATGCCAACATGGACGGAGGAAACTTCACAAGGCACCATCCCCGGGATGAGATGAAGAGCTGTAGGTCATCAATGGCTGCTGAGGGAGAATGAGTTTTCTCCAAGGAAAAGGCCCTGGATGAGTTATTCTAAGTGTTAAGCCCTGAACATGTGTAGAGACAGGAAACAGCAAATGGATTCAGCAGTGTGTGTGTGTGTGTGTGTGTGTGTGTGTGTGTGTGTGTGTGTGTGTATGTTTGTGTATATGTGTGGTGGTGGTGGTGGTGGTGGTGGTGGTGTGTAGGTGTGTTTTTTGTATAACAATAATTACAGAAGAGGAGGCTATGGATTCAAGAAGAAGTGAACAGGCAATGGAAGGAGATGGAGTGGAAGAGAGAGAGGGTTTTAATGATACAAACACATTGTATTCAAGTATGAAATTCCCATAAATAAAAACATGACTGAAAGCTTTATGCGTCATGTGCAGGCCCTGGATTTTTCTTGTCTTACCCCAACTTTAAATATATTTCTTCCCTATTAACTTCAGACATAATTTTTCCTTTTTAATTTCAAATTATTTTTGTTATCTCCTCTTAATCTTTACTGGACCATTCCCACTCCTTATAAGACAAACAAAATCAGCAGTGGGGTTTTGTTTACAAAGGTATGAACTCCTTCTGTGTGAGTTGCTGTAGATGTCCGGGCATCAGGGTGGTGTTGTGCACTAATGATGGCCTCTTACCTCTGGGATTTACATTTCAATACAGCATGTGATTAAAAGTGCTTCTCAATCACCCCGTTGTCATTGCCCTTATTATACAGTGTGACCCATTCTCATTTGTGTCAAAATCCTTTAAGAAGTTTTTATCAATTTTATAATGGCCTGCCTGTGAAACCCTTATTAGATTGCCCCCTCACTATGGCTCCATTTGAGTGCCTCTGTGCCGAAGGGCTGATGAGAAATAAAGATTTGGCATCATTTATTTCAACAGAAGGATGGAAGATAGCAAGTAGCTTACCTGCTTCCAAAAATGACTAGGAGTGGGCCTGGCCAGGTGGCTCAGCAGGTAAGAGTGCTGTCTGATAAGACTGGTGACCTGAGTTTGCTCCTGGGGCCCCACATGACAGAAGGAGAAAACCAACTCCCAGCCAATAGATAGATAGATAGATAGATAAATAGATAGATAGATAGATGATAGATAGATAGATGATTGATTGATAGATAGATAGATAGATAGATGATAGATAGATGATAGATAGATAGATGATAGATAGATAAATCAAGTTAGAAACTACCCAGGATCTGTCCCTGCATCACTACTTTTGGCTTCCCCTTCCCACCTGCTTCTCTCCTCCCTTTGTTTTGCATTTGGCGTGTTGTTCTTCTATATTCTAAATTCTATATTGCACAGAAACTATATTCTATATTGTACAGAAACTATATTCTATATTGCACAGAAACTAACAACTCTCCACAACTCACTTTTATTTGTTTTCAGATTTGATCCAAACATTGATGTCAAGGAAATGCATTGATGGTAGATATAAGATTAAATAAAACTAAAATTAAAATGTCAGGCTATGAAGGTAAGACTCAAAGATGAATGGCATGAACCAGGTATCATGTATGGTGAAAGAATTGTCTGAATCAGGAATCAGAGACCTACAAGGCAAGAATCGTGTTGCAAACAAACTTCAGCCCCTGACAACCAGTGATTGGATCACAAGCAGTAAGTATCCCTTTAGCCAAACGGCACCTAGAAATGGTGTATTCATATTGACAACACCAACTCTTGGTAGTGGTGGAGGCATAGAAAGTCGTGTTATACAAAGAAACATGGAGGAAGTGGAAATCTTCAGCTTGTAGAAGGGACAACAGGGGTGGGGCAAACAGCTCTACTTTACTGTTACAAATCCCTGAGGCAATCGTCTATGAAGAGAAAAGGAATTTTTTGGCTCATTGTTTGGGATCCAGTCAAATGATCAGGTACCTGCTGTTGCTTTGGCCCGATGGCAGCATGTCACAGGAGGGGTGGGGTTCATTAGTGAGACAAAGCTGTTCACCCCATAGCTGGAAAGAGAAGGAGAGGAAGATGAAGAGAATAAGGTCCCATAATCCTGTTGGAGGGCATGTCCTCAGTAACCTGCAGACTTCCCAGTGGGCCCTGGTTCTTAAAGATTATGCCAGGTCCTAGTAGAGCAATGCTTGGGACTAAGACTTTAACACATGGGCCTTTGAGGGACATTCAGGACATTCAGTAGGGAATTTGGGGAAGTTTGAACATAAAAAATTGTCTTTACACACTGGAAGAATTATTGAGTGGAAGATGGGTTAGTCTCAGTTTACTGTAATGGTAGAGGACAGAACCATGAACAAGAAGACATATGACTATGATCCTTGATCCAGGCCATCCCTCACGATCATCTCTGATTTGTATGTGCGTCTGCTGCATGTGAAGCCTGCCTATTGCAAGGGCCACAGCATAGGTTTGGAGGTCAGAGGACACCTATGTAGGACACAGAGTAGGTGCTCTCCTTTAGGGGTTGGACTCTGTAGAGGATCTTTGTTTGTTTGTTTGTTTGAGACAGGGTTTCTTTGTGTAGCTTTGCGCCTTTCCTGGAACTTACTCTGTAGCCCAGGCTAGCCTTGAACTCACAGAGATCCACCTGGCTCTGCCTCCCTAGTGCTGGGATTAAAGGCATGCACCACCACTGCCTGGCTCTGCGAAGGATCTTATATGCAGCCTGGAACCTGCAGTTTTGAGAATGCTTCCTGGGGATCAGTACTCTGTTTGATTTGAGAGACGTTCTCAGATAAAGATCACTTTCATATAAGAAGCCATTTTTTACCAGCCATAACCATTACAAATGGGAAACTGAGCTGGGCGTGGTGGCGCACCCCTTTAATCTCAGCACCTGGAAGGCAGAGGCAGGAGGATCTCTGTGAGTCCAAGGCCAGCATGGTCTACATAGTGAGTTCCAGGACAGCCAGAGCTATATAGATCCTGTCTTACAAAAGTAAATAAATTAAGTGGGAAACTGGCATTAGTTTGCTTCATTGGAAGAGTAAGGGCTTCAGAAGTCTAGACCATGGCTCAATACTGAAGCATGATTCATCCTTTCTAAGCAAACTGTGCTTGTGACTAGAGACTGGGAGAAATTCTAAGGGTCTGTGGTTCCACAAGTCTAGGAGAAGAATTTGGTTTCAGTTCTCTGCTGTGTCTCAAGACTTCAGGTTTTGCTACCTGTTGGTATGGTATTCATGAGTGTGACACTTAGCCAGCAAGTGGAAGGGCCACAGGCTGGCGGCCATATGGTCTCTAAGACTCATTTCCACTCACAGCACCTTGTGCACACGTTCCACTCCTTATCCACAGTGTGTTTCTTTCTCCCTTTTTCTTCATATTGGTGCCATGGAAAGTTCCAGAATACAAACTCCATATCAGAGAATGTCAACATCAGTTACCATAATATCAATATGAACATATAATATAAAAGTGACTTTTCAAAAGAGGAAATAAGACATGAGGTAAGACAGACACTTGGTGCTATTTTATAACCAAACCACTTCATTCTAGCCCTACCTCACCACCACGGTTAGCACCCACGGCACAAGCATCCATACCAGTCATCATCTCCATGCTTCTCCATTGACTGTGTCAGCTGAGGTCAGAAAGATGACGTCACTCCTCAAGGTTCCACTCTCTTCACATTTCTACTTCCGTGATTTTGTGAATGGCCTTTTCCTTTCCACAGAGCCAAATGTCACCCATCATTTTACATTCAACTCAAGCTGCTTTCCTCGTGAGATTTTTGTGAATGATTCTGGAATCTGTTGATTTATCCATCTTTGAACTTCAATTTTTATATTCTCACCCCATAGTGTGGCTTCGCCACCAACTCCTCTTTTGAAATGTTGCTGCAGAGGGTGAGCCTGGGCCATCGGAGTGTAGAACATGTTTATTGGCATTTGCCAGTGTTTTGACCTGGACTCCATATTTCTTCAGAAAAATGTCTGTCTTTTGAGGACATTTTCTTTTGCTGGAAGTGACAATCTGACACTGACATTTCCCTGATAAATCCATGTGGAGATATCCCAACTACAGTGTTCTGAACTATTCATAGCTTCAAAGAGCCCTGGGTGTTTGTATACTTACATCTATGCTGTGGTTATGTCCAGACTCCTCTGCCTTCCAGAAAATCCCATCTCCAATTCTGCCCTCTCTCTGTTCTCACCACAGGCTGTAGAGGCTGATGAAGTCTAAGTTGTCAGAGTTGGTTACTTGCTGGCGAAACATTTGCACCTTTGACAGAGCTGTCAGATTGCTGTCCCCAAACCAAATGAGCACACATGCTGAATCTCCCCCCACAAACTAAACTGGAGGGCAGTGCTTCAAGTCTATACTCAAATCTATACTTAGACCGTCATGTACACACAGCTACACACAATCAAAAACCCCAGGAGAGGAAAACTCCTCATGTATAGTTGAATGGACTCCTAACAAAGCTGTTTCACATTTTAAAAAAAGATTTGATCTCTCTCTCTCTAAAGAGGGATAGTAATGGAGGATGGTAAAGGAAAACTAAGGATCAGAGCCTTCATTAATGACATGCGAGCATCCATGTATAGAGAAAATATTCTAAGTAAAAGTAAATATCCTACAGTTATTCTCAGAGGCTCATAAGGACCACCCTGTGACAGGTCAAGAGAGAAACTTTACCAATAGTAGCTAATTTATAAAGACAAGGCCAAAACAACAAATTGAGAATGGACAGAAAGATAAGTGATAGGGAGCTAAAGGAGAGTGGGGTCCAGCACATCCTGTCTCATAGCTCAGTTCTAATTTAAGTACCATAGAAAAAAATTATGTGTAATGATTTTTATTGCTAATAGCTACAGGGTAAGCAATAGCTGCAAACTCTCATTTAAGAAAGACTTTATGTGGGTGATTGTGGGAAGAATATCCCCCCACATCTACCCACCCCCTACATCTACCTCCCCAGTCAACAGCAGCCCAGCTGTCGCTTCTGAACTCTTGTCTGTACACAGGGAAGGCATGTGAGGTGGTGAGGGAGGGGCGAAGGAACAGGAAGTATCAGTTGGCTTTTTCTCAATGGTGGATGGCTGGGAAAGAAGATCAGCTGGGGGCCCAGGAAGGGAAGGAACAAGTCAAACTCCACCACAAGGATATTAATAGTTTTGCTTTTAGAAAATTAAATTAAAAGAGTGGAAAAATATTGGATTTAAAAAGTGACATGATAAAGACACTAGCCATAATGGTAAGAGTATATCTTTTGTTTTATATGTGTGCAGAGTCATGTGCATTTAGAAGATGGTTACTCAATATTAATAATGCTTATCATCAGATGGTAGAATTTCAGGTGATCTTTCATATTCTCTTAACCCAGTGGTTCTCAAACTTCCTAATTCTGCAACCCATTAATACAGTTCCTCATGTTGTGGTGACCCCAAACCATAAAATTATTTTTATTGTTACTCCATAACTGTAATTTTGTTACTGTTATGAATCATAATGTAAATATCTGTGTTTTCTGATGGTCTTAGGTGACCAACCCCTGTGAAAAGGTCATTTGACCCCCAATGGGGTCATGACCCACAGGCTGAGAACCACTGTTTTAACCTTTATTAGTTGGTTGGCTTTAACTCTTTTCTTTTAAACAATGAACAAGTACTATGTATGCAACCAGAAGAAAACACACTGCAAAACTGACTAGTGTTGTTGTATGGAGAGGAGACTTTCTAATTCAAGATGAAATTTTCATGTTTTTATTTTTATTTATTTATTTTTGGTTCTTCCTGAGAAAAATATCACTGATTTTTAACATAGTTCATATCCAATTGATCATTTGTAATATCCAAATGTTCACCATGGCTCATTTCATTTTTTTCCAAATCAGAATCTTATTTCTTATTTTTTGTTCTGCATGCATATGTTGGGAGCTGGGACTGGGAGTTGCCTGATGTATGCCATAGCTCTCCTGCCTATATCTCAACAGTTGCTCAATAAATCCATCAGAAGAACAACTACCTCCATTTTTAATGTGAAAATTAACACAAAATGAAACAGTTAACTAGTAGCAGAGTCAGTATTCAGATCCAAGCTTGACTAACTTCAGTGCGTTGAACTCTATCACCAAGTTTATGAAAATAGATTGTTCATCCTGGTCCTTACATGGATGAGGCTTGCCTGCTTATGTACAAAGGAAACTCCTTGAGAGACACTAGCTCCTTTAATCCCTTCTGCATCCCCATCAGGTAGAAAAGCATTTTTAGAGATGAGGTAATTCACACTCAGAGAGAATTTAAGTTATTCTCAACACTTTGTATGGTGTTGATAAGGACAAGGGACCAGTGAGGCAGTGTCTTCTAGACTCACTGCACTCTTTCTTTCTGCTTGGAACTTTAAATGGCTTTTGACTATGCATACTAGTGCACATATGTACTGGGCTACAATGGGACATTTTAATGTATCTAGCTGGATATAGTGGCCCAAGTCTATAATCCCAACACTTAGGAAGCCTAGGGAAGCACTTAGGAAGCCTATGAAGCACTTAGGAAGCTCATCATGAGTTCAAAGGCTAGCCCAGGTTAAGTAAAAAGATCTTGTCTCAAAAGGAAAAAAATATGTGAGTGTGCATCTATACAACACATAATTATAACCTATTTCTATATTATGGTTTGACTGTAAAATGACCCCATAGGCTCATGTGTTGGATGCCTAGTCACAGCTAATGATACTGTTTTGGACAGTGTTGACAACCTTAGGAGGCAATGCCTAACTGGAGGAAGTAGGTCACACTGAAGATTGGGTTCTTTCTCTCCTTCCTGTCTGGCTCCACCACATGCACCTGCAGACATGATGCTCTTTATCACCACGGGCCCAGAATAAGCAGAGCCAAGCAAGGACAGTGGACTAACACCTCTGAAAATGTGAGCTGAAACAAACATTTTCTCCCTTTAAGACATTCACCTTGGGGTTTTTTGTCACGGCCATGGAAAGTCTGACGAATACAATGCTTATGTTCTGCAGTAAGCAATACAGGTGTCTGCATGAGACTGACACACCAAGATGCTGCAACACTCTTTGCAAGCTTCCTGTCTGGGACCTGCCTCTCTGAAGAGGCCCTACACTCAGCTCACACTAAAAATGAACACCTAAGCTGAGAGAAATTATCAATGGCATTGCAGTCACACACACACACACACACACACACACACACACACACACACACAAAGATAATTTCTCCAGGACTTAGAAAGAATAGTTCTTGTTATTTGTCTCAGTAAAAACATGATTTTTTTTCCCTCCCGTCTTGTGCAAAGCAAATAAAGAGATTGAAGAGCCACCAGATCACCATGAAAGATCATGTCCTTTATTATTCAAGTGTAATTCAAATCTCTCTATCCAGCCTCAAGCATGTGCTCAAAGATAATTGACTGTACATGAGACTCTCATGCTGCCAGTTGCTGGTCCGTGGGTCACAGGCCTCCTGCCCATTTGTGTGTTGTGGCCCGGTTTTGTTTTTCTCTCAAGGAAAATAAGCATACTGCAGATGTAGGGGGAAGAAGTGAGGGGCTGGAGTCAGACATCCAACATGCCTAGTTCTGAAGACTTCTGTCCATGCTGTGGGACATCAGGATGTAAGTTGCTTTGCTTCTATGAGCTATTTCTCCAGCCAGCCCAACCCTGAAATCTGGCTCAGACTCTCCCACCCCTTCCCCGAGGTCCAAGGCCTGTGCTCATCACCTGGAGTGAAAGCTGACAGGAATTCACAGAGGCAGGGAGCAGGGAGACATGCCGGCATTGTCATGCATGACTGACCAGCAGCCATCAAGGGCAATTAAACACGGAGAACTCGGGATCTTTCTGGACAGGTCCAAGCTCCCTGGTGCCCCCGTGATTAGATGCTTTCCACGATTCCCTGAAGTCACCATGTGACATATCCGGTTTCTTTTGCTCTTTTCTCATTTCCTTTGTGCAGCACTGATACACGCAATCATCCAGCACAGACTTCATTTCAGACAACTTTATTTCCACAAGAATTTTGGTCAATTTCAAGGAGAGCCGAATCAGAAGTGTTTCCTAATTCGCAGGGAGTCATTTCTCAAGCATATGGATATGAGCTTAGCATGTCCACCCTGCTGCGAGTACTTTGCCGTTATTTCCTTTTCTCTGAGATGATTTACATCCTGAATTGGATCATGCAATTCGCCTTCTTTAGAACCAGGGTGTGTACAAGAGACTTGAACAAATCAGTGCCAAGCTGTGCTTGGAAAGTGTCTTCGGTCACTTAACTCATATGAAGTTTGAGATAGTTCAGGTTGCTGGGCTTCTTAAAGTGGCTGGTATGTCAAATGACTGTATTGTGTATGGAACTGGCTCTGCAGCACAAAGAACTGGCTCGTTTTAATAGGGTGAGATGGGGAATTTGAAACCTGGGCGGAAAAGAATCGAAGCTAAGAGCCCGACTCTCTTGCTTGGATGAGATAGGGCTTTGTTCTGTCTCCCAGGCTGGCCTTGAACACAAAACCCTCCAGCCTTGCTGTAAACGTGCACGAAAACAGAGGGTGGAAGTGGTCTTGGTCTACCGCTGTCTCTGATGGGTTCTCTCTTCGTGCCCATCAACCCAGTTGTTCCTCCATTATCCGTCATCACAACAGTTAAAGAACATGTCCTATGGGCAACATAGAAGGAGGATGTCAGGAGATCTGGGCCAAGGTGACAACTGCTTCTTCAGTCTCTGTGTGTCGGGGACTGTGCACCACGGCATTGGCTGAAACAAAGACTAGGGTTGGGTGCCAAGTGACAAGGAAGGTTACAAACAGCCTAAATAGACTAACTGCTGGAAGGTGGGGCCCAGGAAGAAAGACTCTGAAGTTTTAAAAATATAAAGGTGGCAGGTTGAGCAAAGCAAAGCAAGATATACTTCTTCAATGCACCAGTATGGGAGGGAACTAAAAGCTTATGGCTGAGATGCTAAAATAAAACTGGTGGGCAAGAGTTGAGGAGGAGGTTTAGGTGCGGGAAGGAGTGGGAGGGAAGATTAGGGGGCTGGAGGAGGGTCAACTAACAAAGGATGTTTGAAAACAACATAGCCTACCTGTAACCCACGTGACTTGATGGTAAGACCCATGGCTGAAGATGTCACACTCATTAATCACAGGACACGGAGAAATCAAGGACACTTCCTTTTGCTAGTTCTCATAGTACAGGAAGGTGCTATTCTAGGGGGCCAAGGGTGGGGTGGGGGTGGGAGCAGGGCCATCAATAGTCTCAACCAGCTGTGAACCTTGTGACCTGCAGGAATGACCAGCATGGCAAGATATGATCATGGGTGTAATAGTGGCATGAATGTTATGAAAGTAACCTGCTGCTTTCGGATTGGGTTGCAGGTCTAGTCCACAGGAGTGATCATATTCCTGGTACTGCGAATCTGACCAAGAACCCAGGGCTGGGGAACACTCAGGCCCCAGGGTTGGATCTACTGCTATTGCTTTGCTACATGGGCATAATATTGAAATGCTCTTTCAATTCGTATCTCTCTGTCTGGAGACTAGTGCAGCTCTCAGTCCTCACCAGAGACTTTGTGCTGTGGGGTGGGAGTTAATACAGAGACTCACAACTGGTCAATGTATAAAGAGCAAACGTCTGTGCGGAGCTTAGAAACAAAAGGAACAGCGTGATCACAACCCCCCCAAAGGTTTGGGGACCATCACGGAAAAGGGGGCAGAAAATTCTAAGAGGCAGGGCTAGAGGGGTTTCCTGGACTGAACGTGGCCCTGGCTCAATGCCTAGCACAGCAACAAGACAAAACAGAAAGTAGATGCTGCAGACAACCAGGCTGCTTAAGGCTGGTGCCAAGGATGGCAGGCTCAGGCTATTTGAAAGGGAAATCACTCCCATCTCGTTCACCAAGGATCCCACTTTCCCGCTGAGGAGGAGTCCCTGCAGGTGTGACTGTGGGGCTTATGATCTGCATCCTTAATACGTGGAAAGCTGTGTTTAGTCACTCTAGAGGAGACAGGCAGCAGAGGAGACACATGCTGGCAAGCAGTTATGGGGAAGTTAGGCAGCCAAGATGATTAGTACCCTTGAGAAGAAGACCTTTAATTAGTATTTATTTCTGTGGACGTCAAAATACATAAATTCTACTCTGGGCTTCATCACTTGTTGAAAAGTAGTCTTGCACAAATGATTTTATTTCCTTCAACACTTATACCATGGCAAGTAATTCTGTTTATGAACTATATTTTCACAGCGTACGACCTATCCACTTACAGCATGACCCAACACATGTCTATTGGGTAACAGAATTTATACCAGGAAATGAGAAATGTCAGTGAATAAGACAGACAAATTCCAAGTTGTAATTGGTATGTGGGTTGGGGTAGGGGTGGGCAAACACACAGACAAATCAGATCAGTTAGCATGATAGTCACCAATCATGTCAAGTGGCACAAAACTAATACATGAGGAGACAAAGTGTGCTGCATGTATATGTGTGTGCACATCTGTGTATATATGTATGCATGTGTGCATACAGGTATGCATATGTATGTGTGTCTCTGTGTGAACATTTGTGTATATGTGCACATGTATGCATATGTGTGCATGTGTGTATGTGTATGAGTGTGTGTGTGTGTGTGTGTGTGTGTGTGTGTGTGCACGTGAGATAGAGGCTACTTTAGTTATCATAATCATGGAGATCTGTTCTGAAGAGACATTTAAACCAAAACCTAAAATTGAGAAGGATCCTGGTATGTGCAGAGTAAACAAGGAAAACATTTGAAGGATAGGCACAGTACCAACAACTTTGTGTAGAGGAAACTGAATCGTTGGGATGAGCTATTGAGGTCTCACAGTGTAGGGAACAGCCGTACATTGCTAAAACACCATTTGTCGTGGTATTTGTTCTGCCCATGACCTCGGGCTACACAGCCCAAAGGAGGTGGTGCTTCCTGCCATCATACATGACCTCTTAAAAGGAAAGGGAGAGGGGTCATAAGGTCTCTGCTTCCTGTTTCCTGGTGCGATTGGACTGACAGGTACATTTGCTCCTGGACAGAACAGAGGACTTCAGCTGTTTACTCGGATCTGTATGCGTCAGTATATTTCCTCAATTTTTATCTTAATAAATCCCTAGTACCCACTAATAGACTCAGGAGGATTGACCTTAACAACCATTGCTGTATAATGACTTGTATTATTATTGCTTGAGTTCTTCTAGAAATCAGGAGAAAATAAATATTTTCTGTTTATCAGTACTTAATGACATTATTGAAATCATTTCTGTCATGATAGATGTGGACATTCTTATCAAACTTTCTTCTCAAAGAATGGTCTTTCCATTTCTTTCATTCTTTCTCATGAAGTTTCATCATCTTCTTTAATAAACATAGGGAATTGCCCTGAACTATTAACACATCATCATCATCATCATCATCACCGCCATTATCTTTGTCATTGCAATGTTATCTTCATCACTGTTATTGTTCTTGTCATCCCTGCTGTCTCCATTATCACACGGTGCTCTGGCACCTTGTCTTTTGTGATCTTCACATACACTTTGTGCAGCAAACAGTGATAACATGATTCTCACTTCTTTTCCAGATGAGACTAGAGGAGATTCAGAAAGAGAAAGTGGTATCATGAAAACAGAACTAAGCAGTGTTGACATGTCCCCAAACTGCAGTTCCAGATACATGTTCAGTCAGATCCACGTCCAGCCACAGCCATGTCATCAGGTCCATGTCTAAATCAGATTTGCGTCTAGTATGATCCATATCCTTAGGCCCACGCTCAGTGTTCTTCACACCTGACTGTCATCTTCTACTAATTAATTTAAATTATCTCCCACCAAAAGACTCACAATGTAAACAAGCTACATGTTGAACTTCGGAAAGAGGGTCCATCTAAGCTAACTTTGAACTCCAAAGTCTAGCAGGGAATATAGCTGTGTGCGTTTGGTTGTTGTGGCCATTCTCTTAGCATCCAGTCTCCTCGGGTGGAGATACTTCTCAGTTCTGGTTTTATCTCTATAATGAAGGATTGCTGGGGACTGGTGAGGACCTGTTTGGTGCTTTGACGATGTGTGGTTTAAATGATTGCTGTAGGTGGTTCCCATGAGCACCTGTTCCCAAGGCTGAGGTCATTGGGTGTTCTGAAGAGTACCACCTGGATAGAGCACACATGTAGGGCCCTCAGCCCTCCTGGGCCCCATCTCGCCAAATCTCTTTCCAAAACACAGAATAATCCCAGTATGATGAGCTAACCTGTGGGAAGCTGGGGTGGGGATAGGGGTTACAATTTAAGGAAAGAAAGAGAAAGGTCTGGTATTTCTTGTTAATTTGATAGTTATTTCTTAAACAAACAACTTACAGGCATTTGAAATGAGTTATTTATTTTGCTTCTGATGACCCTGTCTCTGAACAAAAAGCAAATGTACTATTAATTCTCATTTGCAACACTGCTTTGATTTCCAATTCCATCTCAATTTACTTTTATGCTTTGTGGTGGTGTGTTTAGGATGTAGGGATGTTATAATAAAAGAGATTGCATTGTATCAAAACAAATGTCTATGAGATCATTTGCTTTCCTTTTAGATTGTACCTGTCTTTTGGTAAAGTTTCCCTCAATCTTTAATATTACTAATCTGATGATGCCTATTCTTTTGAAAAGTGACCCACCCCTTCTCTTTTTTTAAAGGACCTCTGAGTATTCCATTAACTGCTAGATTGGTTCCACAATGTCTTCGTAATGACTTTTTGCCTCTTGGGAGATTTCTCTCTATCTTATATCCTTAATTAATAAGTTCTTTACCAATTGCCACACAATAATAGAGTATTCTTTTAAGCTTAGAAAATGTGTTGGTATTTGTTAACTCATACTAGGACCCTAGCCTAGAAAATCTCAGTTGATGCTCCCAATGGAAATAACAGTGGATGTTCTAGTCTGAAGAGAAGAGTGTGGCACAATCGAGTCCACAGCCTTCAGATGAACTTAGGCAGGTGAGAGAAGGCTGAGTGTCCAATAGCAGAAATAGCCATGGCACAAAGGATAAGGGAATCACTTCTGGAGAACTCAAAGAGCTCAAAAGCTTAAATAGGAGGCTACCAGTCTCTAGTCATAATGCATCTGAGAATATAACTTCTCCTTGGCCAGAAAGATGTAATCCAACACATCTTTCCCCATTCACATCACATGACTCACTCACTCATTCATTCATTCATTCATTCATTCATATTTTCACATATGTGAGCTTTAAATTGACAATGGGGAATAAGGTACAATTTTTACTTACAAAAAATGTTCTATGTCAGCTTTATTTCAGAATGACCACATGAATAAGAGAGTGTGGGGTAAGGAAATTCCCAGTTGAATATTCTTCAGATGCTGTGTGGCAAGATTACACTGTCCTAGGAAGACTGAGACGCTATACTGTAATGGAATGTCAACCTGAAATTCTTCAGAGAATGAAGGTTATCCCAAGCCATAAAATAAAATGTCACCACACACTAAGGTGGAGGAGCAGAGGGGATGGGGACTTGTTAATACATTAGAGATGTTAAGTTTCACAGAATTCTAACATATTAGAAACTAGTGTGGCTGAGGAATTGTTTGTTCTACTGACAAAGAAATAGAGTGAGGTTACTTCCTGAGGTCAAATGCCAATTAATGATAACACAGTCTGCTATTCCACAGAGTCCATGGAGTCCACGTATGTCCTACTGAGTGTGTCTTAACCTTTGCCAAACTCACCTGTTTCCTTTGCAATTTTTCTGTCTACGTTAGTCCTTCCATGTCTGTCTCCCAGACAGTTGAAAAAGCAAAGCTGTTGACTTTCTTCTCCCAGAGCCCATTTGCTTCTCCACAAGCTTCCCGTGAATGATCTGCTCCTATAGGAGCATGCTTTGCTTTCGAACCCTATGGTCTTCAGGTCAGTGGGGCACATGGTTCTAAAGTCCCCTAGACTGGTCTCCAACTGGCCTCCCTAGACTACATATTTTATTATGAGTTATGAGCAATGGCCCCAACCCATTATTTCACAGAGCAACCCTGTCTAGGTGTTGGCTCTCCTTCCACTCTGCTGCCTGCCATCCACCAAACACATGCCAAGGACTATCTGAGCATGGAGGACACAGAGTTGTCTAAGCCATGCAGGACTCCTTTCTCTTGGGTCAGAGCTTCCCAAATGCATTATCTCTGTGTTCAACATACTGAATCCTCAACCTTCAGACCAGTCAAATTTGTTTGGTGGTTGCTGGAACCATTTATTTATATAAATATTATCTTTTCCTTTGCCCATTAAAATGGATGACTAAGAAACATAGTCTTATTAAATTGGTCAATTGCCTTTCACTCATTTCATTTCCTATCAAAATCATATCCATTTTTCAAAAGTCAAATCAAATGCAAATTTGTTTTTGGTGTCGCCCTTCATGATAGTTTCCCTATGGTTAAAGTACATTCTATCAACATATGCTTATTGGCCACAGCTATAAATCTTGGGCTTAAATGATCACTGTAACAATAAAAAACACAGGCCCAAAGCATATTTGAGAGCATGCGCTGTTGCTCCATCATCTTTGTGTCTTCATCTTCCTTAACTGATTTCCTGAATATTTCATTATCTTCCAGATTAATTATACAGTGTGTTTGTTTTATAATATTTTACATTAGTGGTACTAATGACTTTTCATGCACTCCCATTTAACCAACACATCAATCTTTCTGCTATTCACATCATCCTCAATTTAGAGATAACACAACTCAACCACTCAGCTATCAGCTAATTTCTTCAAGGCCATGTAAGTGGAAGGTGGAACATGTACTCAATAAATACTTCATGAAGTTTTCACACAGGCAACGACACCACAAGGATACCTGGTATATTTAAGTGGTTTCCAAAACACAAATAACAAATTATATAATTCATTTATGCCGAAGTAAAACCTAGGACCCCTGGGGACAATCCAATACAAGAACTTGGGATGGCTGAGCAATCCCCAAGAAGGAGGGGCTTCATTTAATGTTAGAGTTGCTTGCTGGGAGAATTATAATACTCCAGAGGGCCGTGGAAGCTTCAAACCAAGTAGTAAATAACACCAGCTATTTAATTATGCACCTACCTGAGTGTGAGGACGGATCGGTAGATCTCATGAGGTCTTTCCTTCTCGAAGTTTCTGCTCTGGGCACCTTTGCCTCATCCCTTCTATGTTGGCCTATAATTCATCTGTGGATAATCTTCAGTGCTGAGAGGTCCACCCATCTCTATGTTCTCATGGAAAGGCAAAATATCATCAGGAAAATGCTACCTCAGCTATGAAGTACCACTGATGATGAAGACTGATGAAACCCACAAAGAAGGGCAAAATCTGAGCAAGGAAGAATGCAATTCCCTCTGCTCGAATTTAGGCAGCAGACAAGGATTCATGCAGAAACACAAAGGCTCCTGCCCTGTGGGAAGTCTCAAGCAAGCCTTTGGGGCCAGAGGCAGTCAGAGGTTGAGCCCTGTGTTTCATTTAGTACCTGCCATCCTCGAGAACACAGTGGCCCCTTTTGCTGAAGCCTAAATTCCAAATTCTCTTGAAGAAAACCCTTGCTTACCAGAGCTCATCATTGTGGATAACTCTGGACAGTCGAGGTAGATGAAGGGATTTAAGCATTGGCAGGGTTATGAAACGCTATTGTGTGAGAGCAGAGAGAGGAAGAGGAAGAGAAAATGGAGATGCTATTTCAGAAGCATGAATGACTGTTCTCAGCATCCCCCAGCCCCCCTAGTAGCTCTTAGATGGTTTTCTTCTCCCTGTTTCCTAGGTACTTGGAGCTTGGTGCTTAGTGATTTTTTCCCACATTGCTGCAATGGAGTCACTGGGCTGTAGGGGGAGCTCCAGCCTCCCTGGTGAATCCTGAAGACCTGGGAGCAGTCCCAAAGGGTTTAAGTGGGTGGCAAGGTCTCAAAGGCCCACAGCTGTCCCCAGTCAGAAACGCCCCTTGGCGCTGCTCTCCTGTCTTGGAGAATTTCATTTCTTTCATGCTGAGGTAAAACAGTCTGAGATCTCTTAGGTGAAACTCAAAACAATTTAACAATTACTGATGAGGGGGGTCAGTCTCTAGGGGTTGGATGGAATGAGAAACAGGGAGCTGTTGTTTTAATACCTGGTGTGGGGAGATGGGAAAGTACTAGAGATGCATAGTGGGAATGGTGGTCACACAACAAGACGAATACATTCAACACCACTATGAGCGTGTGTAAAAATGGCAGATTTTACAATGGATATCATCACAATTACAAAACAAATCCTACCAAACTTCCAGCACAGAGTTGAAGAGATTCAAAAGTCCAGATGTGCTGGTGGATTAAAATACTGGAGCCTTAAAGTAAGGCCATGCTATAATGCTTAAGAAAGAAGCATGGGGACATCTTTGGAGGCATGTAGATCGGGTTGAGCCTCTG
>CABHPQ010139820.1:0-12227 GCA_902168405.1 Peromyscus aztecus | reverse complement strand
GCTCTATCTGCCTACAGGAATTGTAGGAAACTGGTTTTGATGCTCCAAAATATTTCCAGACCTTGATGTGTCTCAGGTGAGACTGACTGAAGCATGAGCAGTCCCCAGAGAGCAGGAAGCAGCCTTGATCCTCTCCATACAGTCCTTTCCTGGCAATAACCAAACCTTGCCTTTTGCTTCCAATCCTGTTAATCACAGGAACAACAGTCTTGGCTGGGAGTTCAATCCCACCTGGTGAAAATCAAGTACTAGATGGATTTCCAACAATTCCATCCACAGGACAGCCTTCCCTTTTTCTCCCTCTTGTCAAAGCTGAGGCCAAGGCTTCCCTTTTTAACTACTGTTCATGAGGTGCCTTTGGAGCTTGCTCCCTGTTCAGCATAAGGCCTCATAGATATCTGACTTACTGTTCCCAGTGATGAACACTGCGAAGCCATTAAAGATGGAAGGATCTATCTCCTTGTCATTTAGATGAGATCAAAAGGAATATAGCCTCACTCCCACCTCCTGGTTTAATGGGGCAGTAGGAGAGAAGTTCTGCAGAAGCTTCTGGGGACATAGTCAAGTTCTGTGGAGACTGTAGCTATGACTCAAAGATAACAGAAGTACCAAGCCCCGACAAGCAGCCAGGTATGTTTGAACCTGTATCTCCAGAGCCTAGCCAGGTCCCTTCCACATCACATCAGAAGGCACAGCACTTTGTGCTTCCACTTTGCCACACCAGGAGCCATTTCCTGGGCACCAAAGTCAAAGGGCACTGTCTGAAATATTTTTCCCTCATTTAGTTCTATGAACTAATGTTTTTTTAACTGACTTCCCACCAGAGCAATTCCTTATCAGCTTTGATGTTAGCCTGGAGGACTGTGTTTACCAAGTTCTAAGTGCCTGACCAAGGTAGCACCTATTGAAGAAGTTTTAGGAATTGATCAATGTAAGACATTGTTGTGGGATGTTCTAAATGATGTGAATGTGTTGCTCTGATTGGTTGATAAATAAAACACTGATTGGCCAGTAGCCAGGCAGGAAGTATAGGTGGAATAAGCAGACAAGGAGATTTTTGGGAAGGAAAAACAGAACTAAGGAGAGACACCAGCAAGGCGCCCAAAGAGCAATATGTAATTGAACGCAGGTAAAGCCATGGAACATGTGGCGATATATATATATTAATAGTTATGGGCTAATTTAAGATATAGAGCTAGCTAGCTAAAAGCTTGAGCCATGGTCATGCAGTTATAATTAATATAAGCCTCTGTGTGTTTACTTGAGGGACACGAGTGGGAAAGATTTGTCCCAACCACTGGTAGGTTGGGACACAGGAAATCTAGCTACAAGACATCAAACAAAGTCTCAAAGCCAGTTGTGGTGCCTGAAGAATGCTGCACAGGCAACTGAACACTGCACTGTCTCCAGAGGTCTTTGTAAACAGAGACCACCCAGGTCAGAGTCCTTCCCAGTCAGAGGCCATCCCAGCCAGAGCCCTCCTAAGCCAGAGGTCACCCCAGCCAAAACCGACCCCAGGCAAAGCCAACTCCAGCCAGAGATCACCCCAGCCAGAGGTCACCCTAGCCAGAGCACTCCACAGCTAGATCCTGGCAGCTCTTTAGATATATTTTCCCTTTAACAGCATCCATTCACTAGAAAAAACAACATGGTAAAACACATTTATCAATAGTTACAATTTATCTCAATGTGCCCAAGCTCATCTGATTTATACATATCATTCTAGTGTATGTATCAATGCCACTTTTCAAGACAAACTTCTCGTGTCATATTACAGCTAGGATTCTTTACTTAAGACTTTTAAACATCTGTGCTGTTATCCACAAATCAAGATTTTTAACAAAGCATCTACATTTCTCTATGTTCTTGTTCATTTGTGGAACATTCTGATCTATAAACCTCTTTACCAAGCCCTCATAAAAGCTGCACAAAATTTCCTTCTCTGAATGGTTTTTTTTTTTTTGAGGCTTTTTTCCTTTTTCTTTTATTTCTGTCAACATCTCCTTCGCAAAAAATTGAATGCTACGTCACTAAATGTAAAAAGTTCAGAATGTCTTTCCTCTCATGGCGAATGGTCCCCATTTTCACTCTTGCCAGAATTCTTCCTGTTTTAAAAGGAAAAAAGCTTCATGTTTGGTTAAATATTTGATCTTTTCCATTTTATTTCTTAAAACTTTTTCTACAGTGCTAATGCTCATGTATTGCTCATAAATTAAAATTTTAAAATTTATTTTTGTTATATTTTATCTGGTAAAATTAATGCCTCTAGAATTATCAGATATTTTTGAATTCTGTTTTCTATATATCACCTTTACCTTTGTTTCTTGAATATATTTTACTTAGAAGACATAAATGCCATCCCTCTCTTCATGAATGCTACTGAGTATATTTAAACACCATTACCCAAGAGAGAAACCTCTGGGCAAGTCTAAGGGGCATCTACAGATTTAGTTCGTTGAAGTAGGAGGACACACTCTGGTTGTCAGCATCACCGTTCTGTGTCCTGAAGTCCTGAACTGAATTTTAAAGGAAGGAAGCCAGCAAACACTGGTATTTATCTCTTTCTACTTTCTTACTGTGGAAATGCAATGAGCCCAGGCACCCAGCCACACCACATTTCTGCTGCCGAGACCAGCAGTGACAGACTGAACCTTCAAACTGTGACCCAAGAAAGACCCTTCCTTTCCCACATTGCTGGTGTCAAGTACTTTGTCACGGTTGGGAGAGAAGTATTAATACAGGGAGCTGACCATCACACCCCTCTCTGTCTGCAGGCCTCCATGAATCAGACACCTCACTGGGTTGAGTATGTTACTAGTTTCAAAGAGATGTACAGACTTCCTGTTTTGAGTTACTGAGCCACATTCCCAATTGAAAACATAAATTGCTAAAGTCTACATCTTAAAACTATCAGTGAACAACCCAAAATCATATGCAGAAAGTATTCAAAATTGTTATTTTTACCTCATCAGGGAACTCCCACCATTAATCATGTTTATAAACATGTTGATGAAGAAACAATGTGGTTTGACATTGAACTAATTTGTAGGGGAAAGATGTGTGCTTAAAGAGTAAAGAGAAAAAGGAGGCCTGGGATGATGGCCAGTGGGTGAAACACTTGCTGGGCACGTTCGGGGACCTGAATTTGAGTCCTCAGTAGGACAAGGTAGTGAGTGTCTGTAATCCCAGGGTTGCTAAACGATGGGAGCTAGAGGCAGGAAAATTCCCTGATCAGCTAGCCTAGCTTACGAGGTAGCAAACCACCACTTCACCACCACCACCACAGCAACACAACAACACCACCACAACAACACAGATGTGCACGTGCGTGCGCATACACACACACACACACACACACACACACACACACACACACACACACACACACAATCAAAAAACTAAATCCAGAACAAAACATTGATTTGTTGAGTGACATTTGCAGTGTAGTACTGTCCTCTATGATCCTCCATGAACTCATGTGCACATCTAATGTGTTTATGAAATCCTGATGCTTTAAGCATGATCTTTTCTTACTCTAAAGATAGATAAGATCGACAGTCACAATGTTAAACAATAATGTAACTGTTTGCCAAAACCTATAAGGTTCTTCATGAACAAATAAATAAATGAATAAATAAATAAATAAATAATAAATAGATAAATAAATAAATAAATCTGATTACTTACTGAGCACAAAACATCCTTGTGAACGAGACATTCCCAAATAAATGTGAATTATCAAATGCAAACTAGGGCTCTTGTGTTAGAATTCGTGGACCTGCGGTCAGCGAGCCTGCCCAGCCCTCACGTGAAAACCCAGCAGTGGAGATGATTGGCAATCCTTCAACAAGGAAACCAAAGGCTCCACAAGTTGAACAATTAAAGGTTCCATAGATGAGTCGAGGACACAGGACAAACTCTGAAGACTGGAAAGAGCTATGGACCCAGGAGTCAGGGCTCGCAGGAGCATAGTGGAAGCTGCAGGAGCCACTGGGGTTAGTGAAATAACAATAGGAAAGGGAGTTGGTACTGCCAGTTAGTTACGTGCCTGTGAGGCAGCAGGAAATTGAGTGTGATTTGTTGTCTGCTTTCAAGCTCTAATAAAAAAAAAAATCCCTTTAAAGTTAAAAATAAATTGTATTCTAGTAAAAGAGAGAAAATGCAATCTTTTAAAGTGCTTAAATAAAAAAAATCATAAACAGCAGAAATCATTAGGAGATAAAACCAGGAGCAAAGAATAAAGGCCAATGACAGTTAATTTTGACTGTCAACTTGACAGGATTAAATCATGCTTAGGTCTGTGGCATATATCTGCAGAAGCCTGGGAGAGGGCTTCCAGACATGCTTGGATTCAGAGGGCTCTGGGTTAGTCAGCACTGCCCCCCTAAAGTGGCTGTGTTACTGGGAGACAGTAAGAGGTATGGCTGTCTGGAGTAAACAGGTCACTAGGGGCATTCCTTAGAGGTGTCCCTTTCCCTGCCTCTTTCCTCTAGCCCCTCTTCTTTCTGCTGCTCATCCACTCCACAAAAGACTCTCTGCCATATGCTTGAAGGCCATGATGTCCTGTCCAAGTGCCCACGCCCCCAAAGCCATGGACGAAATTCTGGAAAACTATGGTCAAAAATAAGCAACTTCTTCTCCTTAGGTTGTTTTGACAAGTGTTTTGTTACAGTGAAGTGAAAACCAACAGTGTACAAACAGACATCAAATAGCCACGGGCTTTCATGGAGCTTATCCCAGACGAAATTGAATATCTTTGAACATATCAAATATTCAAGCATCTTCTGTGAGAATCATGTAACTTTGACTGCAGCTTTGGTTTCGTCAAAGGACAAACTCTTATGGAAATACCTAGAGTAAGTGTCATAGAGCATCCTTGTTTTCTGATGAAAAGGGATTCCAAGCCAAACCAAGTGTTCGAATAAGCCCCATGCTTCCTCTCTATAGTACAATGAATATTGGACACAGGATAGGTCTTAGTGCAACCTCAGAATTGTTCCTTTATTGGCATAGATATACATTAAATATTGCTCTCAGGGATCTTGGCTCTTCACTTATTCTGAGAATCCTGAATATGGGGAAGTATTCTTGATTTCTGTCTCAATCTACCAAATGAGAAGCCTGAAAACCTCTATCCCTACCTACCTCCCCTTGATAAACAATGCATGTCAAGTGGAATATTCATCCACTTGCCTCCCACATCAGAAGGTTTACTGTACTCTTAGGGAAACTAAGCTTTACTTTCCACACATTCTGTGAGTGTCGGCACTTATTCTGGGTGTTATTACAGTCAGCTTTGCATGGCTATGGGCTCTGCCACTGCCAAAGATTACTCTGCCCACCAGAAAAAGTTCAATATACATTTGTAGAATTGATAGAATCAGTTCTTCTGTATGGTGAATCTACTACATTAAAAATTGAGGTGCTTTTATGCTTCTGAAAGGAATGGGGAATGGTAGAGAGAGAGTTCAATGACTTATAACGTAGAAGCCTTGGTGCTCTGTGACATTGTGACAACAGCATTGCTGTCTCTTTCTACTCTTCATATTTCACATGCAAATGCTCCCTGGTATTTGATGAGACTGTGTTTTCCACGTGTGCTGTAAACATTTTCCACTCACCTATTCCTTTAGACTTTGCTTAAGAAAACAATAATTTCACCAAGAAGAATATAAAATTGAATGAGTCTTACAAATTTCTGTTTTTTCATACCAGAGTGAATTAGAAGTAAGTTAAATTTCTCCAAAAGACTAACTGCTTCCCAGTTATCAGATCCAATGGGAAAGAATAGACAGCATGAGGCTGTAATCTTCTTCTCACACAGGGTGGTGAGGCTGAGGGCTGAGTTGCAGGAACCCAGCTCTTTTTTTTTCTGGGCATAGGAGATTCAGTCATTCAGTCAACACATTCTGCTCTCTAGACATCATGCAGAAAAGGAAGAATCAATCAATGTCCCTTCCTATGAGAGCTCTAAAGACATTTTAGCAACCATAAAATGCAGTGGAAAGTGTTTTTATATAAGAAGTTAAAAAATACTATGGCAGTTCACAGAAGGAAGACGAGGCTTAATGATAGGAGATTATTAGTGTCCTGAGGCTGGATCACAATTATGGAGAAGATATAGACATGTGAAAATGAAGATGAGAATTCTAGACTCATGGTACAGCACTAGCAAAAACATCACTTTTTTCACTGGATTAGATTCTATTAAGTCAGTAAAAAATTAAAAATTGCCAATAACAGTTTTTATTGTTTTAAGTACAACTTAGCAATTTACTGTCTCAGATTTGAACCGATATTTTTAACCCCTGCTTTCTTATGCTGGAGATGGGACTCTCTGTTAAGTACATTATTCCAATAGGAGATGTAAGATCAGGGTTTGAATCTTCATGGAGGAAGGGATGTGTTTCTATTTTCTTTCCTGTATTTCCAATGAGTAGCCCCCAGTGTTGTATTCTCATTCTCTGTGAGGCAATTTTTGAGACATAATACCAGAATTAAATTCATACCTTTTACTACTTCCCTTGGGAGACCCTAAGCAGCCAACGTCATTTTCTCAGAGTTCTGGTCAGAGGCATAGGAGGCTTCCCCTGACTCCCGGATTATATCTGTTGAGAAACTCTTCACCCTTCCCTCCTGCTGCCAGGCTCTAGGCCACTTATTCACCCTTTGTCCTCTCTGCTCTGCCCAAGATCACTACCATCCTAACTTGACTGCCTCTTGACTTTTCAGCATTCTTTGATTATGTAGTTACTATCTACAATGCTAAGTTCACAAACCAATCCCTGTTCAATGATTAATGGGGTTTCTATATCTAGATACAATCCAGTTACAACATGGATTGCGTAAAATCTGCAATATTATTGCCTGGCGGTGGTGGTGCATGCCTTTAATCGCAGCACTCGGGAGGCAGAGGCAAGCAGATCTCTGTGAGTTCAAGGCCAGCCTGGGCTACAGAGTGAGTTTCAGAACAGGCTCCAAAGCTATACAGAGACAACTCTGTCTCAAAAAAAAAAAATCTGCAATATTGGTGAAAATTCCCACATCACAAAATTCTATTGCAATTTTCACTAGAAATAAAATGTTTTTACAGATTTGCTGGTTGTTAACAAAATATATGGCTCATAAAATATTTCGATTATGTGTCCCACTTGTGGGATTAGAAAGTAGCTAGCTTCCCAAAGATCAGTGGAGAGCACAGTCTGCCTTGACTGAAGACTGTCTTCACTTTGTTCACATGCCTTCTCTTTACTTCTCCAACTTAGCACCACGTGACTTTTAAAAGCTCTGCTTGAAACTGGTGTCTCCATCAGGCTTTGTGGTTTTCTAGGTGTTGAACTGAGGCCCACAGATGGTGCCCAGCACAGAGCATGAGCCTTTGTTTTTGAAATTTGTCTATAGCTGCCTCCCTCCTTTTAATTGATATACATATATAGTCTTACACATTTCAAAGGATAGCTACTATTAACTGTGACTCGATTTAGATAGGTTGATAGAAATCTAAATTCAGTAAAAAAAATTGTGTATGCTTTGTTTCAGTCTATTAAAATGATTCTAAGTATATATTTTCAACGCTTAGAATCGCATGATTTTTACTAATGTGTTAATTTTTCTTACTCTCTTCAACAAATCCATATAAACCAACAATTGTATTACTAAAATTTCATACATTTCAACAAGTTCCTTCTAACTTCTTCATGAGTTGAAACACAGCAAGGGTAATCAGTAACATATGAAACCTTATTTTCCTGCTGACACTCCTTGATATAACTTGCTTTTGACTCTTGGTGAAATATCTTGAACTCATTAGAGACTGTTTCCCTAATTTCAGATAAATTTATTCCAATGAATTATCTAAGATGTGGTTGAAAAGATTTAATATAGAACTGGTTATATAAGAATACAAATGATGCCTTCAATTCAGAAGAAAATACTTTTAACTACTGCCATAATCATGATGAATTCAAATTATGTTTTAGTGGTCCATATCTTAAGAGCATTCCAGAAAGAATAACTATGGCACTAACATTCATTATCTAAAGAATTATCTCAAAATTGAAAATATGCAATCATGCATCACTTAATGAAACAAAAAAACATTTCTAAGAAACTTGTCTTCAGGGGATTTTGATATTGTGTGAACATGATAGAGTATACTGACACAAACATCATTATCCCGTCTCTAGGTTATATACTCTTATGAGACCAATGTCATGTAAGGACTTTGTCTTTAATATGTGGCACATGAATATATAAATAATGTTGTTTTATTGTTTGCTATGGTTTACTGAAATTCAATTACTATAGTAATTATTGATAACACTAGTTTATGTTCTATATTTTTTTTCCTTTAGTGAAATGGTATCCAGTACCTAGGCAGAATAAACAGGTCAAAGTAATCATTCTCTTAGATATTTTCCTTAAGATGCTTTCTATTAAATGAAACTAATAGATAATGTGAACTATGATTTCTGGCAGATTAAGGCCAACTAATGAAATGCATGATTCTGGATATAATGATAATTACTAGGTTTTTTAGAAACATGACATTTTAGATAACTTTGAATCAAGTAGTCCTGTGGATTCTGGTGTGATGTTGGCATGGTTAACATAACTATAAACATAGACAGTTGCATGGACACAAAAATAGGAGCTGAGATCTGGTGTCAGTGACATCACAGTCACTCATTGAAAGCATGTGGAAACGTGGGGAAACATTCATCTCTAAGGTAAACAAACAAGAACAAGAGAACAGAGGGGAGTTTTCAGAAAGATGGGAGGAACCCGGCAGTAAAGAGGGTAAAGCTCTATTAAGAACAAGAAAGGAATGATAATTGGAATATTACTGTAAAGCTTTAATTCATGGTTAGTGGACAGAAGTGTCCTTTGTGTACAAGGTAACTCCACGAGTGTATGTTTAGTCTGTCCCAACTATTGGGGTATTTTCTGACATGTATTTAAGAGTGTGTGTGTGTGTGTGTGTGTGTGTGTGTGTGTGTGTGTGTGTGTGTGTGAGACTCTGTTTGAGGATCAGAGGACAACGTCTGTGGTTTTCTTCTTCCACCACATAGATTTCAGGGATTGGACACTGGTTGCCAGGCTTGGTGGCAAGCAAGTGCCCTTACCACCCACACCAGCTCACCAGCCCCCAACTGTAATTCTTTAGTGTATAGAACTATTGCTGTCATAAAATTGATATTGTAGTTATTATTTTAAAGTTCTTAAAATTTTAAGTTATAAAACTATTCGCCTTAAATCCCAAAGAGAACCCAAGCAAATTCCAATCATTCATTGTACCCAAAAGGTTTGGCAATCACTGCCAAGTATCTCAGTTAGGGTTTCTATTGCTATGAAAAGATACCATGACCACAGAAACTCTTATAAAGTAAAACGTTTAATTGGGGGCTGGCTTGCAGTTTCAGAGGTTTAGTCCATGCCCATCGTGGCAGGAAGCATGACTGATGCATGGCAGCATGCAAGCAGACATGGTGCTAGAAAAGGAGCTGAGAATTTTACATCCGGATTGTCAGACAGCATGAAGTGATCTGTGAGCCACTAGACTGGCTTAAGCTTCTGAGATTTCAAAGCCTGCCCCAATAACCCACTTCCTCCAACAAAGCCACACCCACTCCAGCAAGGCCAAACCTCCTAATTGTGCTGTGAGCCTATGGGACCATTTTCATTCAAACTACCACAGCAAGTAACAATAGAGTTATTCAGAGGTTTGGCATTTTGAAGAAAATGTAAGTGTTCTACAATTTTATCCTCCTCTATTTGGCAAAATGCAGCTCTCACTTCTTAAATAATCGTTTTTGTAAACATTCCTTTTGACAGTTGTGTGCATAGAAAGAGCACACAGATGCATACTTCACACACCTGCAGACTTGCTGTAATCATAACAGCCTATCAACAGTGTGAAAAATTCTACAGCGTTCAGACACAGGGATTCTAAAATTTACCCTCTGGTGCTTGAAATTTCAAGTTCACTTCATAATCTCAAAAAAAGAAGAAAAAGAAAAAAATTGTATATTTCTTCATTAAGGGTATTTTTGAAAGAAATTCTGGTACCATCAAGCTGTTACTATTATTCTTTATATGAACCTCGAATTTAGTAAAGAGAACTTATTTTGAAAAGTGAATTTGCCACCAGGTTGATCTCAATCCTCGGGGGAGTCTTTGCCCTGGAGGAGTTGGAAATGAGGGGTGGGCCAGGGGGAGGGGGACGGGGCGGGAGAACGGGGAATCTATGGCTGATAGGTAAATTTGAATTATATTGTAAAATAAAATAAAATAAATTCAAAAAAAAGAAAAGTGAATTTGCAGCTGTATAAGAAGTTATTTTAAAGTATTTTATTGTGTTAAAATTCACAAAACAAGGAGCCAGGCATAGTGACACACACCTTTAATTCCAGTACTCTAGAGGCAGAAGCAGGTAGACCTCTGTGAATTCCTCCAACCTGGTCTACAAAGAAGGTTCTAGGCCCCCAGGGCTACAAAGTGAGACTCTATCTCTCAAACCAAACAAACAAAAAACTTCACATGATATAACATTTTAATTTACTCCCTTGTTGTAGAATTTAGTGATATTCAATATATTAACAATGATTTAAGATCATCAACACTATCCATCCCTAACTTTTTCATCATTTAACTAAACCTGTAGGTACTAAGCGATAACTTATCTTTTCCCAGAGCTCCAGCCTCTGCATCCTTGATTCTATCCCATCATCATAGATCTGACTATTCTACACTCCTCATATAAGAAGAATCATTTAACAGTTGCTCTTCTACCATTGGCTTATTTCTTTAAACAAAATGTTCTTAAGGTTCATCAATATTATAGTATATATCAAAGTTTCATTACTTTTTATGGATGAGCAAAATTCCACTGTGTGAATTTCACATTTTGCTTTTCTAGTAATCTGTTGATAATCATTTTTTCCTGCCTTTGGTTTATTATGAAGGTTATTGTTTTGAACAGTGATGTACTAATATTTAAGTTCCTGCTTTCAGGTCCTGTGGATATATCTCTACATGTGAAACTACTGGATCATATGTTAATTTTTATTTTTAATACTGAAGGACAGCTGTATTTTCATAGGATTTCCAACATGTTACATATTCATTGACAATGCTCCATATTCCAATTTCCCATAATGTCACCAATATTTGTTACTTTTCATTTTTAAATGACCGCTATTCTAGTGCATGTGAAGGAATGTCTTAATTTTGCTTTTACTTACCTTTCCAAATTATAATAATACTGAATTCCTTTCATAAGCTTATTGGCCATCTTTGGAAAATATCTGTTCAAATGTGCTGCTTATTTTGCAAATAGATTGTTGGATTATATGGCTATCATTGTTGAATTGTAGGCCTTAGACTGTATTAGTAGAACATTGAGTGGTATTGACATCTTAATAGTGTGTATGTTTTTAGACCCATGCACGTGGATATCTTCCTATTAATTTAAACCTTCTTCTTTAGCTTATTTTAGAAATTATTTTGTTGTTTTCAGCATATATATGCTTACAGGATCTATTATATGTGGAATGCTCTTCTAATAACTTTTTCAGATTGTTCTTTGGAAGCATTAAGAAATAAATTGATTTTCTATCTTAAGCTTGTACCCTACAGCTTTAAAGTATTAATGCATGAACTTTAATAGGGTGTGTGTTTGTGTATGTGTTTAGAATCTCTAAGACTGCTTATGTGTAAGACTTTGTCTTTTCTGAGATCTCCAACACTGTGAACATGTGTATAATTGCTAGTTATATGGCATGTATATGTTTAGCTTTATGAGGAACTGACAAAAATGTTTCCCAAGTAGCTGTTTCATTTTACACTCTCAGCAGCAATGCATGAAATATCCAGTTGGTCTCCAGCACTTGATATAGTCACTACTTTAAATTTAGCTACTCTGGATGGGTAGTACATTATTCTTCTAGTTATTGCTTGAAAAGAATAGAAAATTTTCTAGTTATTTATTAGTTATTGCTGCTATGATAAATACTAAGACCCAAAACAGCTTATAGAAGTAAAGTTTATTTTAGCATTGCTTCCAGTGAGATATAATCAATAATGGCAGGGAAAGAACCCAGCTAGAGGAGGAATCTGGCTGATCACCAATCTTCACACAGGAAGCAGTGAGCACAAGCAGGAAATGAGGCTACACACCTTTGAAGACTGATCCTTGCCTTCCACCAATAAGGCTGGACCTACTAAAG